>CM060962.1:52555963-52805963 GCA_030765045.1 Tenodera sinensis | reverse complement strand
TTGTGGGGTATTTTAGAGTAAATATCTAATGCATGTGAGTTTATATGAACATTTTATTGTAGTGTTATTTGAACACCAATTTTCTCGAAACTACATTTTTCAATAAACCACTGGCAATATCTCCTTTAAATTTTTATCACATAATCTACAGTTCACAGTGATGTGCTGTATCCTCAGAATCAATTTGCTCAAACAGATTATTTTTAAAGAATAAAAAGTTCAATTTTTAATGAAATATAGAGCTGCAGTAAAAAAATATCAAAGTGTACTATTTTAGATTTTCATATGAATGAGGATCAGCACACGACTCACCTTAACTACTGAAGTACCTACAATATTTGGAACCTGGTGTGCCAAACTTATCCTTGGTTGTTTTCAAGGTCGTGTGAAACCTCACCCACAAAAACAACCGCTTGTTATCACCTTGAAGACTGAAAGGAAATGCGCTTGCTTTGTGTAATTTTCAAGTAAAATTACCGTTTAAGATAATTCCATAGTGATAACCTCCTATATCGTGTATAGGTATAGTATTACGCTGATGGCTAAAGAAAACATCAGCGCAGGTAAAGTGTTCTTGTGCAAAATCGTTTAAACTCGAGGTGAACTGCTCATTTTTATGAAAATTACATTTTTTCTGATCAGTGGATTACAAAAGATGTGCAATCCCAATATTATTGGCATTAAGCACTAGCAAGGTATTCAATTACATGGCTTCGTTGTTTCACTTAAAGCTATATTATTCACAAGGTTAGTTTTTAGTCGGAGATAACAGGAACGAAAGTGGACCATTAATCCTAAATTGTGAGCTCTTTTACGCTATATCTCAGCTATATTTTATTAGTAATCCCATATTTCCGTTTCACTGAACTTTTAAGTATAAAACCTTCTTGGCCAACATAAAGCAACAGTAATATGCCCATTTATGCAGGAATATAGCATTTCCGGGTGCCGCTGCTTTTTGGTGTTTATTATTTAGATCAAGGAAATGCTGTTAAGGTGGGTAGAAAATCGCGAACCACTTCCAGCGTTGGTTGCTATTACTGACGACGTTCCTTGAGGACTTGTGTATAAATCAATATAAAGGTGGTGACGGCAAGTATTAACATTAACACTCATATAAACGAATGGGAATTTCTTCATTAAACTAGCATTTTTTAAGCTTGCGGAAAAGTCAAGTCCTGGAGACTTCGTTCAGAGTTTCCACAGGCATGTTGTTGCACCTAAGCCACTAGAGTATAGTAACTATATTAATCACACCATATTGCAAGCTTACGTACAGACATAGCTTTCCCAGGTTTAATTTTATCAGACATGCATGGTAGACAAGAAAGAAAGCTTACCAACCTGGCATAGTAACAGAACATATTTCAGGTCTGAAATTTGCTCCTGCAATTACAAATTATGTACAACATTGAATTGTAAAGTAAATGGGATCAAATACATTCGAATTAGATAAAGCAGGTAAATGGCTATATAAGATGGGAAGGTCGGGATGGGGTGGGATTATATAGGGTGGAGTGAGGTAGGGCGGGATGGGATGGGGTGGGGTGGAGCGAGCTCAAATGGAGTGGAATGGAATGGGATGGAATGCGGTAGGGTGGAATGAGATGGGATGATGTTGGATGGTGGTGATAGAATAAGTTAGGCTGGGATGGCATGGGACAGGATGGGGTGGGGATGGAATGCGATTATATATGGTGGGATGGGTCGGATGGTGTGGGATGGAGTGATTATACGGGTGGGATAGCATGGGGTGAGGTATGGGATGGAATGACTTAGGGGTGTTTGGGATGGGATGGAATAAATAAGGTGGGATGGGGTGGAGTGTTTTAAGGTAAATATGATTAGATGAGTTGGAATGGACCGAATAGCGATGATCAGTTATGAATAGCTTTGTTACAATAGTTATACACATTTTTGGGTAGAAGAATCCTAGATTAGTTCAACGCTTCCGTAGAAATTGACTCAAACTTCTATTGTGGAGTGAACCGAAGAGCTTCACCACATGATATACCGAAAGTCGATTGGAGAGTTCAAAGAAGATTCTCCAACTTAATTTCCCATTCTAATCACCATATATTAATTCAGTACATTGCAGCTAGGTCGCTGATGTTTTATCAGTATACATTGTTCAATATAAGGCGACTAAGTTCAAAAAACGGAAATTCAGGATACATTTCCTGCACTCAAAAAATGTATGTAATTGCGCTATACCTATATCTAACTGGACTGGCAACATGTATGCATGGGAGCATGGCCATAAATTTATTATGCGATGATTCATTTTTATTTTATTGTCTTGCATAGCCCCTTAGCTGCATTCCATACAACATTGGATTCAGTATCTGTTAGTATATCATAAACTTATTGCGCATAGACATCTGGGATTGACGTTCCAATGCTTTTTTCACCATACTATGCCGGATCCGCTCTAAGAAACACACTTTTAGCCTGAGTGCAGCAGGGCCAACGAGGGCATTCTCTGCAGCCACTTGCCATTGTTTACCTCAAGTATGTTTCTTATTTCGGGAAGATTATAAAAAATTTGAGATCTTCTAGTTCAACTTCTGCACATCCTTTCCAATGCAGTTGAAATGGGGACAATTGAATGCTAACAACAAGGCAGACATGATTCTTCCCAAATAAATGACAACGTCAAGTTGCTCCGACGACACTGGGAGCTCAGTAACAGTTTTGGAACAGTGATAAGGTTTATAAGGGAATTTAAAGTAAACAATGTAGGATAAAAGATTCATCTATATTTGTACCTGAGTCTGGAAAGCAGCATCTATATTCCCTAAACAACTTGTACGATTTGGGCCAGACGTTCCCAACATTTTTAACCTGTGGGAGACGCTGAGAGACTGCTCTATATCTTAAAAGTTAATGGTGCTTAGGTTGGGAGGAAGAGAATTTAAAGAGCTGACATCTAAAACAATTTCTTGGCACCTGTGTAATGAAGTTATATTTTAAATGCTTTGAAATTTTCTGTAATATCTAGTACATTTATTTCCAACCACCACCAGTACACCTGGTATTGCCTAATTTGGCTATACCAAAAAGTTCTTGCAAAGCACAATAAATCATTTGTGTTACAAGTTCCGCCTGATGCGTTAGATCAATAAAAAAAGTCCCTACGTTAAACTCAGTTCTTTCAACTTACTCATTACAGCCAAATCAAAAATCAACATTACACATTCTTTCATTTGTTGTTATTCAGGCCGGTGCCCCTCTCATCCTCGTTTGTGCGTCTTGAAATACAGTAATTTTGCAGCCAGCGTCGTGCAGTAGAGGAGCCACGAATTGCAACCAACTCTCCGTTCAGAACGGAATTTCTAGCTTTCTTATACCAATTTCATTGTATGTATTTCTAATGCTATTTCCTATACTATTTTCCTAGAGCATCCACAAAATCCATAATAAATATTTGAGAGGAAAGTGAATAAAAGGTGACTACGACAGGGATGTCTATTCAACCAATACCCCTCTGAAACAGTAGAGTAGTGTAAGCAAAATGTTTTGTAAAACATTTTCTCTCATCATACGTATGTCTAGTTGCATTCTCGATTAACACGTCATAGTTTGTTTCATTACTTGCTCAAAAGAGATTTGACACAAATAATAATAATAATAATAATAATAATAATAATAATAATAATAATAATAATAATAATAATAATAATAATAATAATAATAATAATAATAATAATAATAATAATAATAATAATAATAATAATAATAATAATAATAATAATAATAATAATAATAATAATAATAATAATAATAATAATAATAATAATAATAATAATAATAATAATAATAATAATAATAATAATAATAATAATAATAATAATAATAATAATAATAATAATAATAATAATAATAATAATAATAATAATAATAATAATAATAATAATAATAATAATAATAATAATAATAATAATAATAATAATAATAATAATAATAATAATAATAATAATAATAATAATAATAATAATAATAATAATAATAATAATAATAATAATAATAATAATAATAATAATAATAATAATAATAATAATAATAATAATAATAACAACGATAACGATGGTAATGATGATAATTGATCCTGCTTCTTCCTAACATATATCTACAGTATATCTGCATTTTAAATGCGGCCTTCCGTTCCGGTGTGCTTTATAGTTTTAGCTTCAAGCATTTCATTGGTTCACCATGGTTGTATTATGAAGTTGAGTAAACAATCCTCCTCATATTTTTCACAAGAAATTGAAATAACATGCCTAATAGCTTATTAAGTCATATATTTATTAATACGAGCATATGCGGGGCGCTACGTTCAGATGTTGGAGTTTCTGTTATAAGACGCAAGTGCAATTAAGTATTGCCGCACGATGCGTAGAAAATGGGGTGGTGCCCCGTCATGCATGAACACATACGTCGTCTTTCCACAAGCACAACTCCTCCAAAGGCACGAGTAACTGATCGCGCAGGAATCGATGATACACAGCACCTGTTAACCTGTTTGGTAAAATGTATGGTCCTAGGAGTCTGTCACCCCAATTCCTGCCCACACGTTGGGACTAAAGCGATCTTGATACTTAAACTAAACATTTAATGCAAGATGGACTGGTCAAGGAGGCCCGGTTTGCCGGACCTCAATTCATTGGATTTCTGGCTATGGGGACATTTAAAGACATTGATGTATGCCAAACCTATCGACATGTGCCGGGCCCTAACGACCTAGATGACGACCGGCCCTTAAACACAACTCACTTGCTCACTAACTCACTCACTCGACAATGTGCATACGTTGCACATTTTTGTCAAATGGCTCATATCTCAACACGTATTTCTTTCCGGGTATATGTTTATACAAACATGCATTCTAGTTTTGACCTATCCCAACTCCTGTTGCAATATTGGACACTTTTTAAACAGCCTGTATATAAACCGTTGGTCACAATTTATCAATAAGTATTTTTATGTAGCCATTATAAACCAGTGCAGTGGACCGTCAAGTGGTTTTCATTTTGTGTGTGTTTTTAATCTTTTAATCTCTTGATGAATCAGTAAATCCGAAATATTGAACATTTTTATGTGACTGTGTGCTTTTATCTTTCACAGGAACAATCTTGTTTCACACCCACGCACGCACCGAACCACCCACACACCTACCCACCCCCCACCCCCACCTCCCCGCCACACACACACACACACACACACACACACACACACACACACACACACACACACACACACACACACACGTGTGTAGTCTCATCTCTTATTTTATGCTCACTTAGTATTGTGGGACTAAAAGTTACCAGTACCTATATTCTTTAAAAAATTACCACCTTCTTTTAGCGATGGAATTGGCTGTTTCCAAGGTACTGGTATATGGATCCATTTGTGCAGTACCGGTGGAGTGGTCCATTATTTCTACCATAGATCATGCTGAAGACGCAACACAATATTAATATGTTGTTCTTAATAAAGGTATTTGGAATAATGCACCTCTGCCCCTCCCATTCATTAAAACAAGAAAATGGGACAGTGAAAGAAAATTTTTCTCCGTGAAGAAAGAGATAAAATAGGGCGCTAAAATTATTTTGTCATAAATACTTAGGCTTGGAAGCTGATGTTACACAAATAAATATACAAATAAATAATTACTGTATAACTTGCATGATTTAGTAGCACTGAACTCAGTTCTGTCAATTCTTTACAATCAGTGCAACATTCATTAATATTTTGGTATTGAATAGCTCTTCTTTAGTAAGCCCTTTCTGTCGCACAGAATTTTGTAACATTTTATACGAGTGTTTTAAGTTCAACTTATTAATCAATAAAACCTTCAATATTTGTGCTGAAAGGGCGTCCTTGTCACTTGTCTAAAAACCACTCATGCAAGAAAGCACTCGTTCAGTATGATTACTTGTTTCCAGGTAAAGAAAGAAGAAATTGCTATATTTTAAGAAAACTGGAATTTGGCTCATTGTTCACAATAAAATGTAAAATAATTTGTACCGAACATTCGCTAGGTGATGTTCTTTCCACCTTCCATGTTTTCAATATGTCCGGCGTTATGTATTGTTTAATATTAAATATTTACAAAAATACGCATACTGAACCATAAGATCCATTGAAGACAAGAGTCACTTCGCAAATGAAATCAAAGTCCATTGTATTTCCTTGTACTGTAGTCCCGCAAAGTCTAAATCGGTGCAATCCATTTATTTAAATATTCAACTGCAGTTTGATAAAATGTATGGACACACTGTTTAAATTTATCAAAATCTGAGGATAAATCTTCCAATTCCAGATTACAAGAATTGAGCCGACAGCTGATGTTATGGAGCAATCTTCAGCCTAGGAATTCACACTAATTTTTAAAATATTCAAAACAGAAATTACTTCAAAAACTGTAATACGTTAACCTCATACTCTTTGAAATGCGCAATAAACAGCTATTGCTTGATTGTGAAAAAGTACACTCGTGCTTCTGACAAAGAATTTTCAAAAAAAGATGACGACGATGACAATGACGATGACAATGACGATGACGATGACGATGACGGTGGTGGTGACGGCGGTGGCGGTGGCGGCGGTGGTGGTGACTTTTTTTTTAATTAACGTCCTCCAACATTGTGTCATATCGGACGAATGAATGAAATGAAATGCGTGAAATTATGCTCAAATGAGCCCGAGGTCCATGGAGCTTTAAGTTACCCGACATTCGTCTTCTCAGGGTAGCGAAAACCTCGGAAAAAAAAAACCTTACCCGGATAACTCGCGAACTCTTGAACGTGAGGCAGACACGCTAACCATCACGCTACAGAGGCGGGCGGTGGTAGTGATGGTGGTGGTGATGATGATGATGATGATAATGATGATAATAATGATGATAATAATAATGATAACAACAATAATAGTAATGATGATGATGATGATGATGATGAGTGAGTGAGTGAGTGAGTGATTGGGGTTTAAGGGCCCGTCGACAGCTAGGTCATTAGAGCCCCTGATGATGATGATGATGATGATAATAATAATAATAATAATAATAATAATAATAATAATAATAATAATAATAATAATAATAATAATAATAATAATAATAATAATAATAATAATAATAATAATAATAATAATAATAATAATAATAATAATAATAATAATAATAATAATAATTATAATAATAATAATAATAATAATAATAATAATTATAATAATAATAATAATAATAATAATAATAATAATAATAATAATAATAATAATAATAATAATAATAATAATAATAATAATAATAATAATAATAATAATAATAATAATAATAATAATAATAATAATAATAATAATAATAATAATAATAATAATAATAATAATAATCGCAACAGCAACGATAACGATGACGATGACGATGACGATGACGATGATGATGATAGTAAATGGACATTTAATTTGGGATCCAAGATACTCTGGTATAGTAAGAAGGCGTTCGAAAACAAGATTAAAATAAGTCTGGCATTCCACCGGGGAATTTCATGTCGAAGTTTTCACCGAAAATACATCTTTTGAGGCCCCTTTAATACAAAAACATATTTTTAAAAATATGTGTGGGTGGGCGTGTAGTTTGTGTGTGTGTATGTGTGTGAGTTTGTGTGTGTGTGTATGTGTGTGTGTTTGTGTTGTGCGTGTGTGTATTTCTATCTGTTTTTGCACTGTTAAATTGGAGCTCTAGTGGATTGACAGAAAATAGTTTCTTCTTCGTGGCTTTCTTACACCACCTCCGTGGTTCAGGGGTTGCATGTCTTCCTCGCATCCAAGAGGTTCAAAGTTCAAATCTCAGGGCGAGTTACCAGTTAAGGTTTCCTTCCGGGATATTCCCTTGTCTTGAAAAATGAATGTCGGGTAACTTTAGGCTCCAGTTTCATTCATTCATCGTCTGATATGAACTATTCGGTTAAAGACGTTACACTAAAGGAAAAAATAATACTGACATTGCCTGCATAAATGAAACTCCCTTACTCAATAATGGAGCTTCTAAAGTTTCTTGTTACATGTTTATCAGGAGTACAAAATTGCTAGTTACCTCTGTTGTGGTAGTCCTGTTTGGAATCACTATCGTCACTCTTCCTCCTGAAATGAAGTTGTGGGTGTCCAAATATATAATAAACAATCAGCTCCAATTAAAATACTAGCAGGTACAAATAAACATAATGCAGGGTGACCCTAAAATCATTTCATTGATTCTTTCGGGTACTAAGCTTGTCTTGCTTTTGGGTGATCTCAATAATAAACCCGAGGCTTGGCCTTTTTGTCAAACCCAATGGATTGTCTACTCCAGGTAACACTGGGCTCTGCCAATCAAGTCAATGTTCCAAAGGATCCCACATCAATCCTCATAATCTTGAAGTGCGATGAGTTATTCTAAACATAGATCTACTTATATACTTAACTTTTCTAGTTAACATACAATCATTTCCGGAGCCAAAGCCACATCACTGTCCGGTTGCCATCAAATGTGCTTTCCTCTCATATTAGCACCGCACCATGAGATTCATAGCTAGGCTTGTCAATTAGGAAGCATTTCAGAGGGATGATAGATACGCTTCCCCATATATCACGGATCATTACTGATCCGCATTTCAAACCTCTGTAAAAGCCTCTACCATACCACAGCATTTATCTAGTCGCTCAGCACATTTAGCGAGGTTACGCAACCCTCCTGAGTACTAGCTTGGGGAAGCTTGGAAAAATCTAGTAACGTATCCCGAAGCAGAGAAGTACTTTGGAGAAGACAAACTGATCTTGATGACTCGTAAGGGGGTATTCCCCGATGATTACATCACATGGTGGGATGCCCTGAACGAGACATGTTTGCCTCTGAGAGAGTCATTTTATAATATAATAATCAAGGAAGAAATTAGTGATTAGGATTTCAAGCATGCCCGAATTTCGTGGAAGAACTTTAATGTGAGAAGCTTAAGCGAGTACAGCGACATATACTTAACCTTGAATATTCTTCTCTAACGGATGTCTTCGAGACATTTAGAGACCAAACCCGGTGCATTATTCCACATCTCCGGTACTTACATGGGACGCTATGTTTCTTTACACATGGAAAGAGTTGAAACTGCTAAAGGATTACGATGAACTTCTCATGGTAGAATCTGGTATAAGGGGAGGTTTATGTTAAGTTTCTCATCGGCATTCTGAGGCGAACAACATCTACATAGCGCAGTTTGATTCCTTAAAACCTCCCTGAGTTTATCGCCTACGAGGATGCGAACAACAAATATGGGTGGGCGAATTGCCACGCCCATCCATATGGAGGATTCAAGTAAGTTTCTCCTGAAGATATAGATCTGGGTTCGTTGAAAGAGGATGATCACCTTGGATACATCCTAGAAGTCGATGTCGAATATCCTGCATAGCTCCACGATCTTTATAATGATTTGCTCCTCCTGCCTGAAAGACTGAAACTGGAGGAGTCATATTCAATGAAGCTAATTGCTCACATTGAACCACGGAAGAAGTATGTGATATATTATATGGCCTTCACACAAGCTCTTAGTCATGACTTAATAAAAATTCATCGATATCTACAATTCCGTCCACCACGTTGGTTAAAGCCTTAAGTCGAATTTAATAACCGGCTACAACAAGTAAGGAACGATTTCGACAAGGACTTGTATAAACTTTTCGATAATGCCATGTTTCGAAAAACCATGTAAAATATTCGTGATTGTATGCTTAAATGCCTTCCGGCAAAGAGTAACATGCTAGAAAAACTCATAGCTAAACCCACATTTATTGGAATGGAGCCACATATAGATATAATCTTGAAGCTTTTCATCAAATTATATCCATCGATAGATGGATACAGGGATAAATTAGACATGCTTGAACATCTGTATAAGCTGATTATCCTGCAAATCATATACCGGGTGGAAGGGAACTTGTTACATTCCTTCTAATGTGTGCTTCATAAAAGCATTACAAACAAAAAGTCTAATGGCCTTTTGTTCTTTGATCAGCCGATTTCGAAAAAATAAATGGCTTTTGTTCCAAATTGCATGCTTAGTTCCACAAGAATGTATGGAGATAATAGTTGTTACTTGTAAGATGCGTAGGGTAACTTATTTCTGATATAGTTTCGGTAGTAATTATGGGACATCTCACAAGGTTTTGAAATAATTAATCACTTAAAAGAATTAAAGGAACAGAGTAACTTTTTCAGACGTGAAGTAACTCGGCAACATTCCACTGAGGTTGGTCAGACATCTGAACTGGTTTCTGGATATAACCACGTGGGCCGTTTGCAAATACGACGCAGAGTGGAGTAATGTTTTGGGAAATAACGATTCTGATTAGCCTGCACTCGCACAGTAAACATGGAAGGACACGGTATGGTATCTGTTTATGTTCACAAGACGCACCGCTACGGTTTTTGTTTATGTACTGACCTGTGAAAGTGACACCCACACAACCTGCAGTATTACCAGTTTGTTTTCGACAAAACTAAAATATCTCTGTAGGACATGGTCACAGACAAAAACGAAAGGCACAAAATGTGTTACAAACACCGAGATCTACCACTGGTTTAAATTATGTAATGACATCCGTTCCACCCGGTATATCATTCTACATAAAACAAATAGGTGTTGGGAAAGCTTAAAGATGAGGCAAGCGGGAAAATCATTCACTGCTTTGTCGGTTTCAGGCGTAAAACGTATGCGCTGGATACCGCTGGCCCTGTGATAAAAAGATTAAAGGTAATAAACATAGTGTTTAAGCACTACTTCAACTTCAATAGCTATGTGGATTGTCTTAAGACTCAACAAATCATAAGGACTCCAATAAACTTAATCATGTACCGCCATTATAATGTTTCAACAGTTGAAGTTAATAAAATAGCCCTATCGCCTTATAACGGCAAGAGAGTGATTGCGAGGATGGAATATCGACGTATGCGTATAGACATTACAGCGTTGCAGTCCGTGTGTAAGAGAATGCAACTTAGATCAGAAGATCATGGTTTTCTCCTGGGACTTACCTATAGAAAATGGGAATTTATTCCACTAATTCTCACCTCTCATTATGGTTGATGAAGAAAGAAGAATAAGAAAAATAAAGGAAGGTGTCATTATGGATAAAAGGTCCAGCGCTGGTTTCAAGCTCAGATTTAAGCGGAGGGGCGCTTAACCTTGTCACCTTATACTTAGTATGCCTTGATAAACTTTATATACACCTAAATAAAAGATTGTAGGAAAATACTATCCAGGGCCTTACAAAATATGAACACTGATCCATAAGTACTTCAGCATCAACGGTTAGAGCATCCTCTAGTCCTAGTTCCAAAAATTCGCTAAAAGGGGAGACATAAAAACCAACAACAAAGCTAATGTTGACATCCGTACCCACTTTAAAGCCGGATAGGGTATAAACGTTACAACATAGTGTCACCGCGCCCGCCTACATCAGGGAAGGGACCCAGCGCCTACCCATACTAAAGACCCGTCCCCCGACCGGACAATACAGCTTACGGAAACAATTGCTATTGTATGCTGTTCTGACTTCCAGACAAACCCATTTCCGTATTCTAGAGTGATCTACTTCCAGAACCTTCCCATTGTGAACGAACACTATATTAAGGACTCGCTCGGGCCAAGAGTTGAGTTGTTCTTGGAGTGAGGAGTTGAAGTTGTAGTGAAGTGTGAAGTGAAGGACTGAGGCAGTTGGACACTTAAAATTTACAAAGCGTTCAGTGGACTTCGACTGTGAATCGTACCAAGTACAGTTCAGAGCGAGTTGTCATCTGACAGTCAAGTTGTGATTCGATTCGACGGTTAAGTTCTGTTGCTCTGAGTTTGTGCAAAAGTAATCTAAGCGTAACGCTGGCGCTACGCTGACTAGGAGGTAAATAAGTGCGATTAGCAGTAACTGGTGTTTTCTCATTTGTTATAATATGACCAAA
The DNA here is from genome assembly GCA_030765045.1 of Tenodera sinensis. Classification (NCBI taxonomy): domain Eukaryota; kingdom Metazoa; phylum Arthropoda; class Insecta; order Mantodea; family Mantidae; genus Tenodera; species Tenodera sinensis. Next base: position 52,793,983 of record CM060962.1, on the reverse strand, counting down.
GTGTTACCTAAATACTACCAAAAGTTTACAACGTGCGACCAAAATATATTCAAGAAACTCCAAAATGCATGCATACATAAATCAGAACCCCAAAATATATCATAAATGTCTGAAACAAAATGTAAGCTTGTAAAGACTTGAAATGCCTATCTCAGTATTCTAAAAGCCCTGAAAAGTATCCCGAATATCCTTGAAAGCGCTTAAAACAAGCATAACAGTAATTACAATATCAAAAAATTTAAAAAAAATAATCATCCAATTGCCTAAAATAGCGCCAAAATAGCCTGAAATGTCCTGAAAAGTGTTTAAAACAGGCGCAAAAGTGCCCAGAACATCCTATAAGCGGCTGAGATGACAGGCATAGTCTAAAACAGCATTAAAATGACCTGAAATCATTAGAAAATGCCTAAACGTAGGCATATCAGGGAGCCTGAATACCTTCAAAATGCTAAAATAGCTGCAAAACATCTAAGAATGACAGTGAAATGTCCGAGTTTAAATCTGTATGGGGTTAAGGTCAAAATAAGTTATGTAGGATAGAATAAACGAGAAGAGGAGAGTCTAGGTATGGGTACGTTATGATAGGGGAAAAGAGGAGTGTCTAGATTTGGTAGGTTATGATAGAACAAAATATCCGAGTAAAATAGGAGAGTTTATAGGTTAGGTTAGGTTATGATAGGATAAAATACGAGGGTAGAAGAGTAGAGTAGGTTAGGTTATGTGAGATTAGTTTAGGTGAGTAGAAGCTGGTAATATTAGGTGAGGTGAGGATAGCTTAGGTGATGAGCGGGAGAATAGGGTGAGTAGAAGAGTAGGGCTCAAGTTAGATTAGTTTAGGTTAGGTTAGGTGATAAGGGGATAAAATAAACATAATAAGAAGAGGGCTTGAGTTAAGTTAGGTGAGGTGAACTTAGGATACACATAATCAATACAGATATCTCTTGCGTTAGACATCTTACATTATATACAAATACTTACCTACCACATACGCGCATAAACGCATATATACGTCTTAGAAATTGTACCTAGAGCCTATCTCAAAGATCTTCAATATCCTGCTTTCCCTGCCGACTTAGCTAGATAACGCACGGCGGCCATCGTGTGCATTTCATCTGTGCGCTTGCGCTGTCTCCTCTTAGCTGCTAATATGTCACTTTAAAATTCGTTCACTAATAACATCCTGAACTTCAATAAATCGAAAACGAAGGATTTTAGGACACGTGCTCATATGAATTTTTTTCTCGTTTCAGCGTATGAAATCCATCTCCAAAATTTGTAAAAGTATCTTTAAGTCGTCGTGTGTATTTCACAATCCTCAGTTGAACCTTTGAACCACATTTAAAAATTAAAAAAAAACATAGACTTGCATATCCCCCTCCCCGGAAAAGATACATGGGTACTTAAAAAATCTACATGTTAGTTTTTAAATACATATATAAGGTAACGGCTTCACGTTTACTTATTTTCAGAACCTTTCCTAAAATTAAACATATAACAAATATTGCAATGATTTTTACATGGCTGTGTTAAGCTTGATCCCTGGCTCAAAAGGAAGAGAAACATGAACTTCTTCTTCATGTGATTACCCTCCCCATATGGATGACTTACACCCCCTAGGGCCCTAATGACCTAGTTGTCGACGGGCCCGTAAACCCCACTACTCACTCACTCACTCACTTACACCCCCTAGGACTTACAAACCTCTGCCTAGGGTATGACGCCTGTTGGGGAGTTGACCAACTTATGGACCGGACAGAGTGAAGACCTGGAAGCGGGTGGTCAGCCTAGCACCAGGTATGAGAATGGGGAAGAAGATGATATGAAATGCAGGCGAAATGGATGATTGGAAAGGTGATAATGGAGCAGTTGGTGGAATGAGTGGCGGGGGAAACCGGATAACCCAGAGAAAATCCACCCAGACGCCGCTTCGCTCACCACGAATACCACATGCAGTTCCCTGGGATCGAACCCTGGCCGCCTTGGTGATAGGCGAACAGTGTAACCGCTCGGTCACGGCGCTGCCAGGAGAAACATTCCTGGTTAAAATTAAAAGTTTTACGACTGATCAGTTTTCATTTGCATATTGTATTTTATTGAACATCAGGGATATGCTCTTATTCAAACAATGGTTTGTAGGTTGCAGGACATTATCCTCAAAATATTTACACAATGAAAACAATTATATAATTTATGAGTAATTTAATGTTTGCCTGGGAGTATCAACGTCCCGCAGAATCTCTTATGAACCTGTTTATACAGATGCGAAATCTGGGTCCTCAATAGGAAGATACATGCAGCAGAAATGGATTTCTGAGGGAATTGCCGTCTTTCTTCCTCAAGATAAAATACAAGACATTGCAATTAGGAATGGACTGAATATATTCAATACTAATGAAAACAAAATAAGACAACTCCATTGGCGTGAGCATGTTTTAAGAGTGAGTATTGATCGGTAATGAAATACAGACCATAAGAAAAAAGATACGTCTGGTGGCTACGAAAGAGATAGGAAGACGAGTTCATATTCCTTTTAGAGCGGAAAAGAGTTTAAAAGACTAACAAGAAGAAGAAGAAGAAGAAGAAGAAGAAGAAGAAGAAGAAGAAGAAGAAGGAAATCAGTTTACTTTGCCAAACTTGCTTATTTCATTTAAGTGCTTAATATAAATTAAAGGCTCAATAAGAGGTTACTGGTAATTTCTGTATTAGTAATACTTTCGCTTAACAAGCTGTTCAAATTTGTCATATTCAATGTTTCTCAAATGCTTCTTTGTACATTGTGCCTTTGTGCTCAAAATTCTTGATTTATGCGCTTCTTGGTATTTCATTGCCGCCTTTAGTATAGATCAGAACAACTATTCGAAGCTTCTTTAATCCAGTGTTAACATGAAACCATTAGGATTATTTATTTAAAAGATTTTCAAATCTGAAATGAAATGTTTCACATCCATTTGTTTTGCGAGACAACCACGAAACAGTTTCCTCCACTGTCGCTCTCTTTTTTAGCATGACCTACACATTCTAGTTTTTCAATTGCATTATGCCATCTAACATACAAACATTAACTATGCAATACTTTAGGAGGCAAATTTGAAACTTGTTTCATGTAGAAAAATGGTAATATTGAAGTGCACAGTAAAAGGACATTTAAATAACCACACCCACTTTACCGCGCCGTAGCCGAGTGGTTAGACCATTCGCTTCTCACCAAAACGGCCCGAGTTCGATCCCAGGCAACCGCATGTGGGACTCGTGATGGACGAAGCGGCGCTGGGGCGGATTTCCTCTGGGTTCTCCGGTTTCCTATGCCATCTCATTCCACCGGTGCTCCATCTTCATTACATGTATCATCAGTGTCATCGCCTGCGGTGCCGTAGTAGTTAAAGCGGGCATTAAACACTACAAAAAAACACCCACTTTAGAAATGTCAAATTCAACAGCCTGTAACTAAAAATATAATGAAAATATCACAATAGAACAACTTTACATGACTAACCAATATGTTGGTTACCTGATTCACAAATATATAAAGAAATCACAAATATCATGTGTAATACAAATTAACGCCACCTTAAGTGGAGGTCACCTATGTCTCCCATACTTTTGGCAAAGCACGTTACTAAGAGCCAGGGATAACCCGAGGCATCGTTAAGCTGTACGCAACTTATTTGTATATTGTACTTGTGCTACTTTTCAGAATTCGCGCCGTTTACGCACTAGAACAGATAAGTATGTTACAAGAAACTTGCACTTGATAAAAGAGGCGTGTGTTTACCAAAGTCTGGACGACTGGGTCACCTCACATACAGGCTTCATAACAACATTATTTCGTTCTTATTCTAATGAGTAATTTTAGATCTTTTCAGAACTCATGCTTTGCGTGATAATCTTTGGGGTATTTTCGAAACATTTGTAACAGAAGTTTTGTCTGATAATTGTTAACCACCGAAAACAGTCAACCTATATGGTTGAAGGCTGAATGATGTGTAAGTTTGTTACTTAGTTAAAGTAGGTGTTTTCTCTTACCCCTAACAAGTTAGTTGCGCTCTCACTATAATGAGGAATCATCGAATATCATCGAGTGCTTCATGCTGCAAAAAAATTTCTCAAATGTTCGGTGATAATTTGAATAGAGTACTAGGCGAATGACCTGCTGCACATTTATTAATCCTCTCTTTAGGTGGCAAATCAAATAGTATTTTCGTTAGTTCAGAGTACAGCTGCGTGACGAGAACGCATAACGGAAACTACGTTATTCAGTAAAGTTTCCTAATTGGCTGATAAAAGGGCTTTCGTACAGACTTTAACGTGTTGTTGAATATATTCCACGGAGCTAACGACAATCTGACAAGCTAAATTTCGAGCCGTTATAGACCCCTAGAACGGATTTTTGCAGGAATATAAACCATTTCAAAACTGCAAATATTATAGCAAAATAATCATCAACCGTCTATATTCTTGACTACACAAGACCTCATTATTTAGGCTGGAAATTTGCCTCTGCAGTTGGCTTATTTGTTGGCCTATATCAACCCAATACCATTTGGTGATCACTATCATAACGTAACGCCAGTCAAATATATACACCTTCATTCAAATTAGAACCTACAGTTTCTGGATTTTAACATTACAAAGCAACTGAAATTGCACCATGGAAGATTCGAATGCAGAGATCACAGTCCGAATTTTATTGCAGAGTATAAAGGAAACTAACCCGCGGAAAATTAAATCTGCCTTTCTCAAAAATATTTTGTTTTCTTGGCACTTACCTTTTAAAATGGACACGCTTTAGCTCTGGTAAATCCCAGCGTTATTTACTTAGACTTGGACTCAGTCATACATTTCCAAAGTCAGAATCATATATTTTATACAGTGGAATCACTCGTTAGGCGTCAAATCAAATGCTTATTCTTGGTCTTGGGCCATGCCATTTAGTTCAAGACCACAGCACACGTACTTGATATTGGTTAAGTGAGCACAGATGATTTTAAAACCTTATACCGCATTGTATTACATATAAAATAAATATTTTCCAGTGAAACAGTCTATTATCCAAAAGCAACTCACTCTGCTCTACAGACACGATAGAATGTAAAACAGTATATTTACAAGTCACAATTTTTAGACGTCCCTTTTAGCATTTCAAGTCTGCAGAGGAGACGAATGAAAGAAGTTCTACGAATATTAAATGACCCCGGAATGCATATAGCTAAGGGTTACCAGCATTCATATTCTCAGTATAAAGAACCTCCAATGGAAGGAACCCTACCCAGCCAGCTCACCCCATTTGTAATTCGCACTCGGTCCCTCTCCTTAGAAAGTCGGTACAATATCCTAATCCTAATACCAAGGAAATGGACAATTATGATCAGTGATCAAACAAACCCAATCCTCAAAATTAATTTATTTGAGATACTTGCACAAAGACTTCCCATTAAAGACTGAATTTGACTAGACGTATATTAAACCGTGCAAACAGAGCGAAATAATTAAATACATGTAACAAAACCATAAATTTTAAGCGCTAAGGTTTTCTAACTATTCAAATACATTTCAGTCGTGCGTCTTCCAGACTTGCGCAGCTTCCTCAACGTTAAAAGAATTATCAGAATCGCTGAAGCAGTTTAAGAGAGAAGCAATCTGCAACTCCCGGCTCCACTTTGAACCTCTTAAACCCAAAAGTAAGGTTTGTGAAACCTGCAAAACTTCAGAGGTTTTCCATGCCACAAAGCAACAATCAGATAAAATTTCAAATACATTCTTCCTTTATACCACGAGTACTAAAATATTATACATATGTAATTTTAACAGTCGTTAACGAATAAATGTGGTCGTACCTATAGCTCTAAAAAGACAAACGCAATAAGTTATTCTATAACCTTCTCTGCCTTGTTGGAAGTTCAAGGTAACTTTCCGGCATTTTCCAGTTATGCAGACTCAGAAAATCCTAGTGGAGAAAAAAAACTCAGGAAGGCATTCCTGACGGGGTTTGAACCGCAGACATCCATGCGTGTGTTAACGGCCTCGGCTATCCGACACGGTGACGGTGACTTGGAGAAAGTACATATTCCATTATCGTCAACATTGAACTAATGTGCAGCCCCCTCCTTGCCCATTAACACAAATATCCTTATCTCCCTTCAGAAAAGCAAGTTTAATCACCTTATAAGCTTGGAAAACAGGTGAGGAAGGAGGCCTAAATAACCTCTATTGAGTACAGAATGAGATCGCTGCACATTCCATATTTTCTTGCATTTTCAGTTTAGTAGCAAAGGGAAAGGATAGGTTTCGTTTTGACTCTCTTAGTGAACATTTGGGATTTAGTGCTCTGGAACACATAATTGTTATGCCCGTATGAAATTTAGAAATACTGTTAATATTTGCTAGTGTATCGTTTGAACATCGAATTTACCTAAATTGGGTCTGCAAAAGAGCTTTTCTGGAGCATTGGCTTTCTATTCAGCAAGGCAGCGCCTTTGCTAGTGTAATTAGAAGCAGATTGATGCTGTCGATGAGCCAAGCAATGCTGACATGAATAGGTCTGACCTAAATACGGTGATTTTCCTGCCGTGATCAAATTTCGATTTAAGAAATCGCAGATAATATGGGCACACACATATTATTTTGCGGCCAATATCGCACAAATTCTTAATATACGGACTTCAAGTTACCTATAAATACAGAACACTCACTCAAAAAATATGACTTCATATACCCCATCTAATTAGAGGGATTATAAATACCTCTTATGGAAGAGGAGGTCCAAGTTTATCTGAAAATTCTCGCTAGCAATTCAAAACAGTGTTATTGGTTAACAGGTAGTTACCACAAGCACAACTCTTCACCAGTTAGATCCGTGCAGAAAAGGAAAGCACAAGATAAGAACAGGAAGATTACCGTACCTAGTTGGTAGGCGATTAATCCTCGTGGTGGTGTCCGGCAGGGTATTGCATAATTAGTTAACGGGCGGTTTAGTATTCATGACGATGGGTAGCACGTAAATCAGTGCCTCACTGATAGGCGATGGGTGCCACGTAAATCAGTGCCTCATTGATAGGCGATGGCTGGCACGTAAATCAGTGCCTCATTGATAGGCGATGGGTGGCACGTAAATCAGTGCCTCGTTGATAGGCGCTGGGTGGCACGTAAATCAGTGCCTCATTGATAGGCGATGGGTGGCACGTAAATCAGTGCCTCGTTGATAGGCGATGGGTGGCACGTAAATCAGTGCCTCATTGATAGGTGATGGGTGGCACGTAAATCAGTGCCTCGTTGATAGGCGATGGGTGGCACGTAAATCAGTGCCTCGTTGATAGGCGATGGGTGGCACGTAAATCAGTGCCTCATTGATAGGCGATGGATGGCACGTAAATCAGTGCCTCATTGATAGGCGATGGGTGACACGTAAATCAGTGCCTCGTTGATAGGTGATTCAGTATTCATGGGATAGGTGGCACGTTGATCAGTGCTTCATTGACAGGTGATTCAGTATTCATGGGATAGGTGGCACGTTGATCAGTGCCTCGTTGATAGGTGATTCAGTATTCATGGGATAGGTGGCACGTTGATCAGTGCTTCATTGACAGGTGATTCAGTATTCATGGGATAGGTGGCACGTTGATCAGTGACTCATCGATAGGTGATTCAGTATTCATGGGATAGGTGGCATGTTGATCAGTGCCTCGTCGATAGGTGATTCAGTATTCAAGGGATAGGTGACATGTTGATCAGTGCCTCGTCGATAGGTGATTCAGTATTCAAGGGATAGGTGGCATGTTGATCAGTGCCTCATCGATAGGTGATTCAGTATTCATGGGATAGGTGGCACGTTGATCAGTGCCTCATCGATAGGTGATTCAGTATTCAAGGGATAGGTGGCATGTTGATCAGTGCCTCGTCGATAGGTGATTCAGTATTCATGGGATAGGTGGCATTTTGATCAGTGCCTCATCGATAGGTGATTCAGTATCCATGGGATGGGTGGCACGTTGATCAGTGCCTCATCGATAGGTGATTCAGTATTCATGGGATAGGTGGCACGTTGATCAGTGCCTCATCGATAGGTGATTCAGTATTCATGGGATAGGTGGCACGTTGATCAGTGCCTCATCGATAGGTGATTCAGTATTCATGGGATAGGTGGCACGTTGATCAGTGCCTCATCGATAGGTGATTCAGTATTCATGGGATAGGTGGCACGTTGATCAGTGCCTCATTGATGGGCGATTCAGTATTTATGGTGGTGAGTGGTACGTAATTCAATACCTCATTAGTAGGCGATTTAGTATTCATGGTGGTGGGCGCAACGTCATTCTATAGCCAGTTACTGGACGATTAGCCTTCATGATGATGGACAGCGCACCATTCCATGCTTTGATGGGCGATTTAATATCCAGATGGTGGGCGCAACCTTATTCTATACCTCGTTGCTGGCTGATGGGTCTTCATGGTGGCGTGCGGCACATCATTCCATACCTCGAATTAATTTTGATGATAGTGGGCGGTAGGTCATTCCATAACTCACTTATGGGCGATTTAGTCTACATGGTGGTGGCCGGTATGTGATTTCATTACTCGCTGATGGCGATTTAGTCTTCATGGTGGTAATGGACTACACGTCATTCCATACCTTGCTGGTGTAAAATTTAGATTTTATGGTGCTGTGTGCCAGCCCCCATTATGATATGCTGGCAGTAGTGTGTAAAATTGTTAAATTTTCTATTGCTTTCTTTCTGTTGGCCTTCATTAAATTGCTGAATTCAAGATAAGTTGTTATCTTGAATTCAGCAATTTAATGAATGCCAACAGATGGAAAGCAATAACAAATTTAACAATTTATAAACAAAGTGCCTTCCTTAAAGTATTTCTTACCTTCCGTTTTAAAAAGAGTTAAAAAATATTTTGTTGTTTAACGACGCTGTTAAATGCCAGGATCACATAAACGTCGCCGGTGTGCCGCAATTTCGTCCCGCAGGAGATATTTTACATGCCAGTAAATCTACTGGAATGGAACTGTCGTTTTTAAGCACACTTAAAAACCATCGGTCTAGGCCGGATTTGAACCCGCGGTCTTGGGATCAGTAGGCCAACATCTAACCAACTGAGCCACCCAGACCGACATTTAAACAGAGTGTTTGCAATACGCATAAGTAAAGCTTCGAGTTTCCTTCGATCACTTGTCCTGAATGCCTGCAATAAACTGTTCCTAAACGTAGAGGATGAATTATTGTACTTAAAAATTAGCATCTAACAATATGGCACGCCTTTAGGTACCCTTCGTTTCTAATAATTATGATCACTATTTCCACTATGTCCACGTCCGTTACATGAAAGCAGGCATTTTAGCCTGAAATAATACTAGCCAAAATTATATTTAGCATGCCTTCTCCTTGCTGGTATTTTAGGAATAATGATTTATAAACAATAATTACGAGGTGCAAATCCACACAAATAATTACGATAATAAGGATGGTAAGGTATGGATATGATGATGTTCTACTCTAGGTAATAGTCAATATTTCCTGAGTTGTTATTGTTGTTATTATTTATTTATTTATTTATTTATTTATTTATTTATTTATTTATTTATTTATTTATTTATTTATTTATTTATTTATTTATTTATTTATTTATTTATTTATTTATTTATTTATTTATTTATTTATTTATTTATTTATTTATTTATTTATTTATTTATTTATTTATTTATTTATTTATTTATTTATTTATTTATTTATTTATTTATTTATTTATTTATTTATTTATTTATTTATTTATTTATTTATTTATTTATTTATTTATTTATTTATTTATTTATTTATTTATTTATTTATTTATTTATTTATTTATTTATTTATTTATTTATTTATTTATTTATTTATTTATTTATTTATTTATTTATTTATTTATTTATTTATTTATTTATTTATTTATTTATTTATTTATTTATTTATTTATTTATTTATTTATTTATTTATTTATTTATTTATTTATTTATTTATTTATTTATTTATTTATTTATTTATTTATTTATTTATTTATTTATTTATTTATTTATTTATTTATTTATTTATTTATTTATTTATTTATTTATTTATTTATTTATTTATTTATTTATTTATTTATTTATTTATTTATTTATTTATTTATTTATTTATTTATTTATTTATTTATTTATTTGGTGTTTTGCACTTCTTTATTTATTTGTAATAAATTCTGCAAAAGCCTTCAATGCTTAATATGAAATTTAAGTTATATCTCAACCCTAGTATTCCAAGGCGACTCTACCTATTAGCCATCGTTCTTCAATGCCTGAAATACAATCTGAAATAGTAGAGAGGCTTTTCATTAAATAGTCTGGAATACGCTTGAAATATGACGTCAAATAATAGATTTCTAGTCTCCATAAATGCACGTACACGTTATTAATCAGGGCTATTCTGTAACTTTGATTTCAAGAAGGCGGCTACAATCATTTCTTAAGGCTAAAGAACCGATTTTAACAAGTATGCCACTACTTGGCATTCTGTAAGACGTTAATTGCAGCGATGCTGATTTCCTCTTGAGTTATTAGCTAACTGGAGTGACTAATCAAAAATTTATGCGCTCTGCGATAGCGTTTTGTTTACCCAATGTCACCAACGCGGGGATACCGACTACCGAATGATTTTGTTACTTTGCCTTGACGAGATGGAGAGCAGGTATAACATTGAATACATCCCACGAACAACGTAAAATATATGTGGATTTTTCTAAATTGGCATCTATCAGTTAGGACTGAAAGACTTACACCTCTGAGCCCAAAAAAATTTTATTTATTTTGGGGAAAACTCTCCTAGCTGCTGAACAGCTGTGGCAGAGGCCCTATAAAATAAGTTTGAATTTTAGTTTTGGAAAGACACACAAAGAAACAGCGCAGAATTGTAGTTTTATATGACTTCAATGCAAGTTTCGCGAATTTATATTAATTCACAATTTATTGCTTCATTTTGTTGACAGCTTTTGGTACTTGGTGAGACCATTTAAAGATACCAGTTGGCATATAGATTTTTCTGAAAGTTTATTATGGGTGTGCCATGACTTATGAGCAACTACTTATTTTCATTCATGATTTGGCAGTGTTAAGTTTTAGTTTAGATCTGTATAAAGTGTCCGCATCTTGGCAACACTTAAATGATTATTTAACATAATTGGTATTTGATATTATGCATATTATTTTAGGTATTCGTTGAGTGACAGATCGTAATGAAAAGAAAGGTTAGGTTCACTAGCTTTCTTATCTGTGGGTATGCTGCCGGAATTTTATTTCCGATTATTTTTCATACGCAGATTCGTCAAATATAAATTGTCACTTTATAAGCAAACTGGTTATGCACTTCCTCTTTCAACAGTATCAGTATGAGTTCTATTTTCTATGGGTTTAAGAAGCTGCTAAATAGCTCTCTGTTAGCCACTTTTTACCAGATTGGAAAGGCTCTTAAACTGATTTTGGGAACGAAAATGGAACACTTTAATACCTTACAGCCCTCAGAATTGTTTAGTTCCTAAAATAAATCTAAAAATTAAGCGAATATATTCAGGAACTATGCAAATTAAGAAAACAATAATCACTAGTTGAATCTAAAATTCTTAAATTAACATTTTATTGCCATAAGAAATTATACTTAACATTTATTTTGGTATTAAAATTAGTTTCTTAAAAGTAATAATGGGAGCATCACTTACTAACACAGAACACTGTTTACCCAGTTGTAATCCATAATGTTTATATTTTTCACTATGTATAACGAATAAACATTTGTGACTACGCAACATTTATGGGTGGCGTATGAAACTAAAGAATAAACATTTTCCTTTGGCCTGCAAAGAAAAGCAAAATGATACTCAAATATCGAACTGCGCCATTGAATAGCTTAACGTTTACCCAAATAACCGAATGCTAGGAAAAGGACAGTTCGATCGACCGAAGCTTGTTCTCAGTAAGCTAAAATAGTGATGTTCTCTGAGAAAGAACCACAAACAACAAAAATGCTATTTAACCTTTGGTAGAACCACCCTTATTGTAATTTCTGTCTTTTCGTATCAACTATCTATGACAAGTTTTGAGTTATAAAGAGATAAACTGTGCTGCATAGTATTTTAAGAATATATTACTATGTCTTCGAAACCTATTTGCAAAATCTTGTTTATGAGAAAAAGGAATATCTTCACACAAAGAGCTCAAAATTTCTGCATACAAATGCGAGCAAAAATACATTCATGTAAGCCACATTTAAAAACATGAGCTAGGGCAAATGCACCAGTTATCCCAACATAGTTAAGCTCAACGTCCTAAATGAAAGGACCATACTGCCTTAACTTGAAGCACAAAGGGGGTTTCCCACATGCTGCGTGAGTCATAATGCGGTGCCTAGTTGGCGAAGTCGGGCTGTCTTTGACGTCTACATGACTGCCAGCCCGCCTTTCCATGACGTCATCGACGCGAGCGGGCGTTGCTGGGCAGCCGTAGGTGTACGATATTACAAAATCAATTTATTCCCCTCCGGACGCTCTGTTTTTCGCCGAGGAGCGCCGCCGGTACCGAGTCCAAACTTACAAGAAACAAGTAAAAGATAGGCAGTGTGATACAACGAAGCAAAGGAAGTAGCAGGAACAGGCGAACGGACGCTCAAGGCTTTCATTCCAGTTCTTTCCTCGCGCACCTGTGATTCCGTGCTCCAAGGTAGCGGAAGTCAGCAAGGGACAAAGTTTCAATCTTGAATTAGGGTTTCTTCCGTTTTAACGGATCCAATGGGGAAATGCGCGATTTAATAATATGCAGGAAGCATTTCATGTGCAGAAAGCGTAATGTAAAAAGGCACTATAAACTGATTAGCACCATTAAACACAAAACAGTTAACAATAAAAATCTTGTCAAATCAACCTAAATAATTGAACTTTCAACCTCACTCCCTGTTTATTTGTTAGTTGTCTATCAACGCTAAATGACAATATGTGTGTTAATACACACTTCTAGATTATATTTAAATAAACGGAAGTAAAAGTCTTGTCCATCAAAGAAGTTACTATCCCAGAATTATCGAAGACAAAATAATAATTCTGTATTTAATTTAATATATGGGTTATGCGGATATAAAATCTACTGTAACGTCATATTTTTAAAAATGTAAATTAATCAAAGCACTTATACAAGTGAACATTCTGAAACGGTGCTCTTTTATATCAAAATAATTACAATTTATAGATCTGGTACCCTTCATATTTTCTTAAAAGTTTCAAGATGGCAGATGACAATAATACATAATATCGTAGTAATAAAATTAATAATAATAATAATAATAATAATAATAATAATAATAATAATAATAATAATAACAACAACAACAACAACAACAACAATAACAATAATAATAATAATAATAATAATAATAATAATAATAATAATAATAATAATAATAATAATAATAATAATAATAATAATAATAATAATAATAATAATAATAATAATAATAATAATAATAATAATAATAATAATAATAATAATAATAATAATAATAATAATAATAATAATAATAATAATAATAATAATAATCAATAACAAATAATAATTACTAATTAATTACTATTATTGGTTTAAATCAGAGTTAATTTGAATAAGTGATATCATTTCACTGCTATGTTTACTGGCTGTTGTCCAACTGCAATATCGTTTTGTTGAAGTGCAGAAGTGGAGATTGACGAATCTACACAATGAGATGCTGAAGGGCAGTTGAAACACTGGGACGAGATGTCAGATGCTGGAGGATAGCTGAAACATACGGAGAAATGCGATACGGAAAAGCACACATTCATGAATCTACAATATTTCAGATGATGATAGCAAAACCTCTAGGAGATGGAGAACCAGATGCTGATGAGTCCACACAACAACAGATGGTTAGGATATCTGAAACACTAGTCCCAGCGTAAGAACAAGGTACTGATAATGAGGGGCGGCTCTGGGGATAGTGCCTCCGTGTCATGCCACTGCCTTTAAAGATGGGGAAAATACGCATTTTAAACTGTTTGTGTACTCTGAATGTAGTTAGGTTCAATACCCTTCAAGGCGCAATGAAATGTCTTGCCTAACAACGAAAGTTCACGGTAGGGGCAGCTAGTTCTAAGTTTGCAACACTATTATGTTACTATTCTATGGATCCGTGCTATCACGTTTTTGGCACGGATGGACAGCATTGTGGACGTTCACTTGTGACACAAGCGTCAAGTGGAGGGGTGAGGAGATGGGCAAAATCCACGCCACTTAGTTTCTGTCACGGCTATCGCTGGCAGCACATGTCAGTCAAGCGTACCAACTTATACATAACCTAAGGCAAAGTATGAGACAAACGTTGAGACGTCAGAAATAAGGCACTTATCACTACTTTACAGTGTAACAGTTAGCGGAAAATTGTGTTTTGTTATATCATATTCGCCATCCATTTCCCATTGTTGAAACCTAAAATTAAATTAATCATTGTTTTGTAATAAAGTTACCTACATTGTCAATATTACTACAGCAGACGACTATAGATGAAGTCTGCTTCTGCTAGGAAAACTGATGAATACATGAGTATGTGATCTTTCTTTATGTAAGTAACACAAATAAAGAAAGTTTTTACTACGCAGTGCATTCTCTGCATTATCGATAGAAGACAAAGTGAAACTGAAATACTCAGGAAGACCTGCAACTGATCTGCACATAAATATAGAACAAACAAGTGACGGTTTTAACCCGTAGGAACTAAATAACACATTACCCGAAAAATGAATGGTTCTGTGAATGTGAAGCAAACAATGCTTTATTCAGCTTTGCATGTACTTTAGTGATGATGACCGAGAGTAACTTCAGCTGATATGCTGCTCGGTAATCTATTTGTAAATTTTAGGGTAGCTTGATATTTGCTTGAGAAAAAAGGTTGCTAAACTTTCGAGTCCCACGGACGTGATCAGTTCTGCGTTGTTAGTGTAGGTGGTGCTTAGTGTCAATGTGCAGCGAAAGAAAGTTATTACTCGAGGCAGTGGTGTGTGTGTGCGTGTGTGCGCCTGCGTGGGCGTGGGTGGGCATGGGCGTGTGGGTGTACATGTGCGCGGGCGTGGGTGCGGGCGGTCGTAGGCGTGTGGGTGTGAGTGTGGATGCGCGTGCGTGCGTGTGTATGTGTGTGCATGTGCGCGGCCGTGGGTGTGGGTGTGGGCGGTCGTGGGCGTGTGGATGTGAGTGTGAATGTGCGTGCGTGCGCGCATGTGTGCATGTGCGCGGGCGCGGTTGTGGGCGCGGGCGGTCGTGGGCGTGTGGATGCGCGGGCGGGCGTAGGCGTGTGTGTGTATGTGCGCGGGCGTGGAAGGTAGTGGGCGTGTGGATGTGAGTGTGGGTGCGCGTGTGTGTTTATATACTGTATGGATAACAGCCTCATTTAAGCCATTCTTTCATTCACCGCCGTCGGATATCCCCTACCCGTTTGTTAAGGGACGTAAATTAAACTTCTAAAAAACAAGAGGTCAGAGAAGCAATGCTGGCACTACCCGCGTATTCATGCTTCAGCCGCCACTGCTGATAATGCCGAACAGATGATGAAGGATACCTGAAACACTGGGATAAGGTGGAGAATCTACATAATATCGGCTGGTGAAGGATAGTTAAAACACTAGGATGCACTAAGTGAGTCTAGGAAGCAAATTCTCTTCCGTTCATATCAATATGCAATTTAATCTTCCTTTCTTTTTGTCCTTTTTTCCCCTTAAGTGATTAACGCCCATTTTTAACAGCTTCGGTCTGAACGTCGGTGAACGCATGGGAAGAATGATGTTCAAACGAAAGCGAGAGACATTTAGCTAAGTTAACCCTATCGTTTTTATATGTGAAAACATCGAAAATGGCTTTATCCAGGAAACTTGCTCCAATGATGATTTAAGCCCTTCACTAGGTTATTCGCAGCTGACTTTGTGTAAGGTGTATTATTCATATCAGAGTAAAGAAACTAGATCCCAAACGTTGAGACTAACTATTCAATCCGGTTTCAAATACTTGCCCGTTACAAATTTGTAATGTTTAGGCATGTTTAATCGCCTTTTTAACAATTCAAGCGTACACATAAGGTAAATGAAATGTAAAAGAGCAATATTAAAATGAGAAGGAATCCTTGGCAGAAAGTTGTCGAAATTCGTCTCCTCGGAATAATTATGCCCCCCCCCCCCCAATATCGCTATTTACGAGTAACAACTCGCAAAATAGATTGAGACTCAACTCCTGCTGAACATGCCACCCACTGGCTCAGGGAAGTAACCTCCAAAGATCACGTTTAATGAGTCTTTGCAAGACTAACAAGTTCACAATAATTAAGCAGCCGTTACCAGCGATTCCCTATTAGTCATAATAGTATATTATGCAACGTGACTATAATGTGTAACTAAGATGCGAGTATGTTTATGAAAAGAGCGGAGCTAGTTTCACACAAGCATCTTAATTGCCATTATAGTCAAGTTTCATACGACCTTTTATGCTCGAGCACTGTCTCAACTTTACAAGATTTATAAATTATTTTTAATTTTCTAACGCTTAACTTAATTCAATAAGTGCATTGACCTTACCTTCCAGTGAAACAGCTGTCAATGTGATATGTGCGCAGACGTGAAAGTATTAATTTGATTCTGATCTCGACCTTGAACATCTGATTTCAAAGTAGAGTAGTGACTCCACAAAGTCGATGGTATCATACTTTGCGACAATTCATCTAAGTTCACCAGCAATACATTTTGTGAAAACGAGGTTACTCATTTTGATTTTCTCTAATACATGAATCATGCATAGAATTTTTCGTATATGTTTCTTGATTTTTGTGGCAATAAGTTATTAGTCATATCATGTGCCTTTGCAGAAATTTCCCGGCGGTGAAAGTTGCATCTCGCTGTCCCTGCGTCCGAAATGTTTACTTCTTGTAAGCTCGCACTAGCTGTTCTACCATTGAACATACGAGAATAATCGATAGTTGCGATTCCTCCTGATTGGTGGAGACCTGCACTTTAATGAGGTCCATTAAGTGCAGCTACCAGACGTATAATTAGTACATTTAGGCATGTTCGAGCATAAAATCGTTTCAAATGCTTATTATACGCTCTTTTGAAAGAGCTGTCTGAAAAATAAGATGTTCAACCTATTCGTAATCCACGGGAGACACCACAATGTTGTACAAAAGCAAGTTATATTTAATTACCAAAGGACCTCACAAATTTCTACAAAGTACCCCAGAGTTCAACCACACAAGTTGCAAAGGTTTTGTAGGGTCGTAGATAAGTAGTATGAAATAGCGAATCTACGATCCTTTGTGTAAACTTTCAAATTTAGTACCAGCGATAGGAATTCCCAAACATTAAAGTCAGGACGAAAGGAAATTAGGCTGAAACGTTACCAGACTTTACGCTGTGACGCCACCATTCCTCGTACAGTCTGGTGGCAGACCAATCAAGACCGCGTATACTGTCAGTGATCCACGGGCGCTGTTATGTACTATCTTGCACAAAAGTAAATACCCAACTTCAGTGAGACCTGCGCGAAGGGTCACCTAATTCCCAGGAGTTCCTAAGTAGATGGTACGAGAATGAACTTCGTTATATACGTTTGCTTCCCTTGCTGTTCAGAGGGGATGGCCACCATTGGCTCACCTCGCAACTTTTAAAAGCGATATTTCAGCAATCACTAAATTAATGCGTAAATATTGCAAATTCAACATTATTACGTCTGCAGAGAAGATGTTAATATTGGGTTTTGATTGAACAGTGGACTAGAAGTAAAAAATGATGCCAGTGTTGAGCTCTTTGCTTACCAAAAGTAAGCCTATTAATCCACACACAATTCCTGTGCTCAGTGTTAGCCGAAAGCATTAAAACGCGTTAATGCGTACCCAGAGTGGTTCTGTGAACTTGGATCGAATCCCACCTACCGCATAATTGCCCCCCCCCCCCTTCTTTCTGTCTTAGCATCATTATTTATATAACCTGTGCCAAATATACCATTATACAATGTTATCATATTGCTGCAATACGACTGAAATTTTAGAACTGAAAGCTTTAGAAGGTATTGATTACAGTTATTGTAGATAACACAGGGAATACGCCTGCTTGAACTGTCAGAAGTCAATATCTAATATTCTCCTTTATATACCCGCATTCAAAGGCGTCTGTCTATAAATACCGAAGATGTTAAAGAATTTACTTCCATCGTACACTGGCATTGCTTAGTTAGCTTACAATGGATATAAGAAAGCAGTACCTCTTTTTATGTTATAAAATATCGACATGCACGAAAACCAAAAGGCTTCAGGAACAATAAAATGAAAAATTACTTTAGAAAATGTCATCACTCACCACGGTTACACTCATTATTATTTAATTATGCAGTAATATTACACAAATACCATGCTATGTGAGAATAAGGCTCAAGGTGTCGAAAGAACATTAATTTAATACAATGCTTATCATAGGAAGGTAGTGATATACTAAACATAACATGATTTAGTTGTGGGTCATTTGAATGTGCAGCAAATGTTTGCACATTGCACGTTGCCATTTTGTTCCTTTCGGCCCATTAACTCAGGATTCTAAAGTGTGACTTTCTTCCAATTCTTCATTTCCGAGCAGGCATCTACTGCAATACAAGGTGGAGAGTTTCACTATGAAGTTAGTATTATTGAACTATAATACCTATTAGGTATATCATATTTTAAACGTATTACATCACTCCGTCATGTACGGACGTGAAATTGAACAGCAGTATTTTCAAACGTCTATCACCGAGAACGTATATTGCGTATTATATAACCTTAATCGTTTCATATTTTTTTATCGTTGATAAAAGCAACTTAGGGATCTTACCATCTACACTGAACACTGCGATACTCATGTTTGTTCTAGATAATGTTCTTCTTTTTCTAATTAAATGTAAACGAACATCCAGAAACAAAAGCGAAGAATGAAAACTTTTGTTAACAGTACTACGAACTTTCCACCTTGTAAGGAAGTTTGTTGCCAACTTAATGATAGAATGCAATTTAATACCACAAGAATAGAGAGCAAGTTGCCCAACCTAAAAATAGCCGAAATCGTTGCGTAGGAGTTGAAAGTACTGAGTGTCGGTAGTTCAAACCTCGCCTCCTGCATACTTATTTTCTGAAATAGAAAATTAACCAGCGTCTTTAGTTCTCCAGAGTTTCTTATCAGGAATGGAGAATCGGAATAAAGGCACGCGTGTAGAAATTGAGTGAATGGGCACATGGTAACAATGTGCAGTCCTTGGAAATAAGCGAAATGACAACGCTGCCAGATCCAAAGGCTGCTTCACGCTGAGGTAATCTACAGCTGAATGATTCTGCTTAATACATCATGAACTACTTTAATTACTGGCGTCAAGTCTTCTAACTCCGCATTTTTTGTGATCAGTAATACCCCATTTTCTTTCGTATGGTATGTAATACACTAAATTAATTTTCCTTCGAAGTTTTGAGTGTTATTCTCGCATAATATCACATTTGTGTCGTATTACTGCCTAAAAAGTATAAATTAATGTAATCATGTTGTGGGATTTTATTTTCTAAAATAATTATTTTATTTTCTTGTGCCTGAAACATTTTAGTTTTCGTGCATGTCGATATTTTCTAATATGAACAAGACATGATCCTTTCTTACATCCACTGTAAGCTAAGGAAGCATTGAAAGTGCACGACGGAAGTAAATTCTTTAATATGGTAATAACGGTCAACATTTATAGAGAAATGCGTTTGAATGCGGGCATTTAAAGAAAGATATTGTATATTAATTTCTGGAAGAATGATTGACCGTTGAAGCAGGCGTATTCCCTGTATTATCTACAGCAATAACTTTTAAAAATATAAGTTCTAAAATTTCATTTGTATTGCAGAAATATGATGGTATTGTATAATCGTATATTTGGCACAGGTTATATAAATAATGATGTTCCCATTAAGACAGAAAGGAAGGGGGGGGGGAATTGTCTGAAAGGTAAGATTCGATCCAAGTTCACGGAGCCACTCTGGGTATGCGTTAACGGGTTTTAACGCTCTCAGCCAACCCTGAGTACAGGAATTGTGTGTGCATTAGTGGATTATTAAGCTTACTTTGGTAAGCAAAGAGCTGAACACTGGCATCGTTTTTTACCTCTGGTGCACTATTTCATCAAAACCCAGTAGTAAAATCTTTTCTGCAGACGTAGTAATGTTGAATTTGTAATATTTACGCATTAATTTAGAGTGACTGCTGAAATATCGCTTCTCAAATTTGCAAGGTGACCAATGGCTGCCATCCTCTCTGAACAGCAAGGGAAGCAAACGTACATGACAAATTTCATTCTCATAGCATCTATTTAGGAACGCCTGAGAATTAGGTGACCCTTCGCGCAGGTCTCACTGAAGTTGGGTATTTACTTTTGTGAAAGATGGTACGTTCTACGTATTGATCATGATTTGGATGTACCTAACTTGAAGCCAACTGCTTAAGAGTTCCTATGCGTGGTTATTACACTTTTTCGAAATCGGGTATCGGGTACGTCAGTATAACCTGAGTATGTATATTATATTTTCATTCAGAATGCCTATGTGTTGTCCAAGTATACGGAAAGAGGTGCCCAGTATTAATACAGTACCAGAGAAATTATTGGCTTTGCTACTTCGATAAAAATTGCTAGTTCTGCGAGGGTATGCACGATATTCATAACAGTCAGTTGCTTTCAGATCATGTTTAGTGGTTACGGCATTCTCTTCTGCAGTATTTCTGACTCAATCAGTAACCAGCAAGTGAATGAATACAATATTATCGGGTTTGTACCCCCCTTTAAATGTTATGTATTCAATAATTTCGTTTTGTTACCTTTATGTTCAACAAGTTGGAAATGGTTTAAACTTTGAAAGCCAAACAATAAATCTTACAACAAATCTGGCTTATACAAAACTAGAATGACGCCTACCTACATTTCAATATTAGAGGACATGACAGTTGCATGGGCTCTTCAAATGAAAGAAGCACAACTTTCTTGAAAGGGTCATCCGTGTACTGTAACATAGTAAAAGCTAAACGTAATATGTAATATGTTTGAAAAAGTGCAGGAGTATAAAAGAAAAGAAAAAAAAAAAGGTAATATTCACATCATAGACATGAGATTTCTGCATAGAACGTACATTTTAAAAGCCAAAACTCTACGAACTGAGCTACAAAGCACAGCAGTCTTGTGAACGTATTTATACTTGGTTAGAAAGTGCTTTGTGATTGACGTTCCTGCTGCCAAGTGGTCGTCTCATTAGCCCGTTGTCATATTATTTACCCACTGTCCATTTGCGTCGGTCTGGGTGGCTCAGTTGGTTAGACGCTGCCCTACTGATCCCAAGGTCGCGGGTTCAAATCCGGCCCAGACCGATGGGTTTTAAGTGTGCTTAAAAACGACAGCTCCATGTCCAGTTTACTGGCATGTAAAAGAACTCCTGCGGGACAAAATTCCGGCACACCGGCGACGCTGACGTGATCCTAGCAATTGACAGCGTCGTTAAAAAACAAAATAATGTAATTGTAACTGTCCATTTGCAGCAGCTGCACTCTCAGGTCATTCAATGTACCCGACATATAAAACAGTAAAGTACTGGATATAATATGAATAAATTCTTACAAAATCACTGCGTATAACAACTACCAAACACGTCACTAAATTAAATACTTGCATACTAAGAATCAGATCAGCACATGTATTTGAAAACGCGCGTAAATTACCACTGAACATTTGAGTACCGAACCACAGATGACGCCATATCTCTAACGGTAATGCATTATAATTACCTGACTAGTCAGCAACCTGATTTTTTTTTTTTTTAATTAACGTCCTCTAACATTGTGTCATATCGGACGAATGAATGGAATGGGTGAAATGATGCTCAAATGAGCCCGAGGTCCATGGAGCTTAAAGTTACCCAACATTCGTCTTCTCAGGGTAGGGAAAACATCGGAAAAAAACCTTACCCGGATAACTTATCCTAAGCGAGATTCGAACTCGCGACCTCTTGAACGTGAGGCAGACACGCTAACCATCACGCTATCGAGGCGGGGGCAACCTGATGAGCCCCTGTTAGCTGACACACGTGTAGTGCTCCGAAATAAACTGCACATGCGGAAGGTACCTAGCATATCGCACTTGAGTGGTTAACTGGCCATTCTTTGCAGTTGTTTGCAGTTGCTCCGAAGCATGGTTAACTCGCTTTTATTTGGCGAAATTGCTGATATGCATTTGATGTATGGGGAAGCAAGAGGACATGCATCTCTAGCTGCACAGCTGGATAGGGATAAATTTCCAGGCAGATATCATCTTTATCGTTCGACCTTCCAAAATGTTCATTGGCGTTTACGGGAAACGGGATCTTTAATTGAATACAGACCCAAAGCTGGTGCATGACGAAGGCGTCATACGCCAGCCTTTGCAGAAGAGATACTTAACGGGGTTTGGGCGGAACCTTCCACCAGTACCATAAAAGTGTAAGGGCCATGAATGCGAACAAGTCCAGAATGCATCGGGTACTACAAGAAGAAAGATTCTACCCTTATCATGTCGTTACGGGTTACGGTGCTGGCATTGGATCTACCAGATTTAGAGTTCTGCAATGCACCTTACACTTCAGAATGAATAGCACAATGTTTTTCTCGAGTTATTTTCACAGTCGAGGTCATGTTCACAATAGAGGTCAATTTTGAACTATAGGAATAGCCAATATGGTCATATGAGCACACAAATACCGTGGTAGAGGCTGGTTATGAGTACAAATGCAGCACCAAGGTGTGGGCGGGCATTGTATCCACTCAAATAATTCGGCAATATTTACTTACTACGCAGTTAAGTGGGCACTTTTATCTTCAGTTGCTTGCCTGCTTTTTTTTGTCTGTGAATTCGTAAGACGTCCATCTGAACACCCAACGTCTGCGGTTGCAGCAAGATGGATATTCCAATTTCAGCGGGAAAGTGCGAGATTATCTAAATAGTGTGCTTCCACGGCAGTTGATTGGACGACGGGGTCCTGTAAATTGGCCAATGAGTTCTCCGGACTTCAAACCCCTAGATATTTCAAGGGGACTAACAGCCTCGAATACAAATCATCAGTTGACACTGATGAATACTGAGTAGCGTGGGTGTTGGTTGCTTGTGATGAGCTTCATACCATGCTAGACCTGTTTGAGAGTTACGAGGACCATTTCTTCGTAGGTGCCCTCTTTGCTGGATGTTGCAGGCTGTCACACTAAATAGTACCTTTGGTGATCTCTGTTTTACTTGTTGCACTTAAACGATATTTTTGTTGGTGCTCCGAGTTTACTTGTTTTTCATACAGTGGTCAGAAGATATAATACAATATACTCAATTTTTATTGGTTTCATTCACGCACATCTTTGCGAAACCTTTCGTTTTCTTTTTTATTTCACATCATGGCTTGAGTGGAGATGCCTTGGAAATTTTGGAATGTACCTGACATGTGCTCGTATACCCATAGCAGGTCAAAGCGATAAACCCTTAACGTTCCTATCAAGTGTTCATAGTGTTTCAATTGAGTCATAGATTATATCCTTGCAAGTTTTGAGTTACTCCCTTGTTCACAACCTTACCGTTAAACACATTGTAGATATATTTTGAGTTATTCGTTGCAGTCATCGAGCGTTTCTGAAAAACAAAACAAACAAAATGGCAACTACACCATAAAAACAGTAATTAAACCACACACGGTTAAGGAGGTTTACAGCTTCCCCATCATCGACATTTTACGCTAATGTATGCCTTTAGCGCTATGGAGTGACAAATTCAGCTAGCTAGGCCTCTACTTTTCCCCACATTCTGTCTAAGTTTAACTAGTAGCGCGCTGACTATTAATAGGTTAGGTGCTATTGAATGGAATTTAGAGACCACGGGCTACTAAGTTCCTTGTCTGATATTGTTGATCTAGGGGCTCTCTTCGATCCTGGAAATGTGTGTTGTCAAAATCTGAGATCCCTGTATAATACTATTTACTACACAGTTAGTGTGTTGTTGAATAGCACAGGTGTAGACATAGAAATGTATTGCTGCTCAAACAGTTAGAGTAGGCTTATGAAATACGCGTTTAATTCGCACACTGGCGAACGCAGTACCACAAGTTTAGTGATAAGCACAATAATGATGAAGCATATAAATCAAACTTTGAAGGAAAATCTCCACCACAAACCCTTGTGGGTTGTGAGCATTGTACAATACCTCCAAATTAAATGTTACGAACGAAACGACCACTTCCCATCAGTAGGTTACAGTACAAGCTAAATAATTGTAGACGAGATAAATGAAATAATCACTGCACACTGTTCGACACAAACAACATAAAGTGAACGGCAAAGAAGTCGTTTCTGAGGAAATTCGGGCAATCTACAGATCTGTGAAAACCTGAAGATGTTAATCCTGAGACATGCCGAAAGGTCTGCTTCGGCTGCATGGAATACATGACAGCTATTGATCTACGGCATGCCAGTGGACATACTAAAACTCTGCTGAACATCAGCACCTTTGAGTAGAGACATGTCGGTGAGCATGCTACAGCTCCGTGGAATATCTGAAGTTCTTGATTCTGTAATATGTCGGTGGTCTACCACATCTCTTAGAATACCAACTGTTGAAATGTGCCGATTAGTCTTCTACAGTTCGGTGAAACACCTGGAGTAGTTGAGTACGATATGTGCTGATGCTCCGCTACAGGTCTGTGGTCCTGAAGTGTTCAATCTTCCAACATAACCGCGGCTCTACTAAAGTTTGGTGGAACACCTGGAGTTGCTGATCCTGAGACATGCCGATGGATCTGCTACAGCTATATGGAACAGCTGGAGTTCCAGACCTTGAGACATACCAGGGTGTTTGCTACAGTTCTATGGAACACTTGGGAGTTCTTAACCCTTAGTCATGCCGATGTATCTGCTACAGCTCTGCAAAATATCTGTAGTGGTTAACTCTGAGACATGCCCGCAAGTCTGTCAGAGCATTACACAATAAATGAGCCATCTGTACCTGTGGCATATCTGCGGCTAAAATAAATCTTCGTGGCACACGGAGTTGTTCTGAGACACTCCGGTAGAGCTCTGTGGATCATCTAGATTTGTTGATCCTGAGATATAATCGTGGGTCTAATACACTTTGGACTTGTTGTAACATAATGGTGAATCAGCTACACCTCTGTAGAACATTTGGAATGCCTGAAGTTTAAACCGAGAAATGAACGATGTTTTTCCTGCAGCACTGGGGAGCACCTGTAGTAACTGATCCTGAGGCACTGACGATGGTCCTGTTACGGTTGTTTGTAGCCATTGAAGTTGTTGATTGCGAGGAAGGCGGTGGGTCTTTTGGAGAGAGGCGTGCCAGCAGTAACGGGAAAGAGGACGATAAGGTCTCCTGTTCTCCAGTTTACTTAACTATAGTGGCCTTCAACAAGCCTCTGCTTCTTTAGATTTATACCTAACTAGCTTTAGTCAAGGGTTGTCTTATTTTCGTCATTTCGGTTATTAACTTTCCAAGCAGTTCTATCAGAAACACATCACGCCATTGTGGATTATATAAAATACATGTTGCCGTTCATTGAAAGTCACTACTTCTTACTGCTCGACTCGGTCATAATGGTTCCAATTCTTGAAAACTAACACTAACTTTCGTCATAATAAATATTCAAACCCGTAATCTAAATATTTCATAATTGATTTAGAACATGTTGTGCTTCACTGACCTAAATGGATCTTTGAGTAAAACTTGCATGGAGGAGTTCTAAGATTTCTGTACTATTGAATAAAGAATAAAGTTTGCTTATCCCTTTTAGAACTTTAAATGTCATCAGCTCACACAAACTATGTCTAAAGCTCCTTGCTAATTAGCCTAAAAAGTTGTTCTCTGCATCCCAATTTAAACAAGGAGCATTGCGTTTACTACACTCCATATAGAAAACCACAATTCCTAGTAACCTGTAGCAAAGTGCTGAGAAGATTTTCACATTTATTTTACGAGTATTTATGATAACTTTAAAACTATTATATTCTCCTTGGATATTTTCTTAACCCCATTTAACCCAACGAAATTATTTTATAGTTTCTCCCTTCCAATGAACTATAAGAGCTTAATTCGCCTGAACATTTTTCTATTTTTGTAGTGTTTAACGCCTGATTTTACTACTACGGCACCGCAGGCGGTGACACTGATGATGCATGGAATGAAGATGAAGCACCGGTGGAATAAGATGATGGGGGAAACCGGAGAACCAGAAACAAACAAGCCTCAACGCCGCTTCGTCCACCACCAATACCACATGCGGTCGCCTGGGATCGAACCCAGGCTGCAACATTTGTCTAAGCTTTAGAGAGCAATGCAATATTTTTACAGCTGATTGGATGCTCTTCTTTACAGGGCAAAATGATTTTATCGGCTTTCTTCTAGAGAGATCCCTTTAACGTTTTTGTATCTCTTAACTACAAATCTTGTTCCGAGTAACTCGGTGCGTAAAGGGATGAGGGGATTTAACAGAATTGTTTAACGACAGCGAATGAAATGGGTAAAACGAATGCTCAAATGAGATTGGGGTTTAAATACCTGCGAATGCCCGAATTTTATGTTTGCGCAATAAACGGAAACACACAAAATGCCTTATTCAGATTACAAACTACTCCCCCAAATGAGATTGGAAATGTAGTCCTTCAATTAAGTTGACAGGTCACCCGCACTCCATGGAAGTGGATTTTTGATAGCTCTTAATAGTCATTTTTTGCAAAGCAGCGCAAAGAACGGTTAGATTAGTCACCCTTCATTTAACTTTTCCCCTAGTTCTTACGCTATTAGGTAGCATTCCCTTCACCTTCTCTAAGCATAAATTTCTAAACGGAGCTAAATGTAAGATGTTTTCTTCCTACGAAAAGGAAATTTGAGACTTAGGTACCTATTATTGTTATTTTTCTCTTGGTAAACATTTTATCTTAGATCAGGTGTGCTCAACTTTTAACATATGTTATGCATCATCCGTGTCCACCGCTTGCGGTCCTGTATTCAGTAAGAACGGCAGTTAAGCATTGACTGAAAGAGTAGCCCCGCATAGCCAATCTGCCCAAAAAGGAACCTTGAAAACGATATCTTGCACGTAAGAGAACCAAAACAAACAGTATTCTTCAGATTTGTCGACGATATGTTCGCCACTTGGCTACTCGGAGGAGTTCAGCTCTTTTCTACAGTTTATACAGACATCCAAATATAAACATTAACATACAAGTTGAAAAGGAGGAACTGATTTCGCCACGTATCTGTGTGTCTTAATATCATTTTGTGGCTAAACGACTCATTTTATCAAGAAATGGAAAACATAAATATGTAACTAATCCTTTGAAGCTATACTCCTCTATGCTCATTGAAGGATAAAGGATAAAAGAGTGGTGACATAGGGGTAATCAAATATGCGACCAATTTTGTGTTTTATTTGTGGAACTATGCACTATAGAGAAAAATGGTAGAGGACCGTATAGTTCAGCTTAACGTCAAGCAGTCCAGTTAAAGTGTGCGCACTCGTGATCCCGATACTGGCGCAGCCGGCAGACGTTGTTCTGTTCAAACACTGTATATCAAAACATATAAAATGTTGTACATAAAATATAAATTGTTCGACTATTTTAATGAAAAATCATGTAAAACAAAGTATTTTTAGAATACCCGATGCCACTACCCGGACAGTTATCACAACTCGTCCTATCCATTACGTGTGAGTGTATCCGTAGATCTTGTTACAATACATAATTTATGTACTTTTTTTTGTGATCCATTTCGGAGACGTCCTTGTCATTTGTGTGAGCTTTCCAATACTTACACTGTTCTCAAATGGGAGGTTGTAATTCACTTTGTATTTATTATCATTACTATTATGATGATGGTGATTTATTATTATTATACTTATTAATTATTATTGCATTATTATTAATTATTCTTATTATTATTCTAATTATTATTATTATTATTATTATTATTATTATTATTATTATTATTATTATTATTATTATTATTATTATTATTATTATTATTATTATTATTATTATTATTATTATTATTATTATTATTATTATTATTATTATTATTATTATTATTATTATTTATTATTGTTGGTTTTTTTTGTTTTTTTTGTTTTTTTTTTTTTTTTATGGTGAGTACATATCGGCAATTCGTTTATCATTTGGATGTATTTACTTTAACCTAAAAGGGCCAACTGTATATGGACGATCCGTTATAAGCTATGTTCTGTGGTTTAATGCAGTATCAACATTTCACTGTAAAAGAAAAAAGGATCAAAACACCACCAATAACGCGAATTTCACTTCTCTTTTGGGTTACAAGTCGCCATTAAGCATGTTCTGTAGGGGAAGATGGCTATGTGCGTTGTACTTACGTGATTATATTACTGCATAAGAAAACGTACTAAAAGGGTGGGAGGTTGGGTAGGAGGGTGGGTGGGTTACAGGCTGTACCTACAATGCATAAAATCACAAAACTCCTATGTAATTACTTCACTCTCTTCTTAAAAGTCGCCATTGCACGTGCTCTGTAGGGGAAAGGTGGCCATGTTTGTTGTAGTTACGTGATTATATTATTGAATCAGAAAGCGTACTAAAAAGGGAGAGTGGATGGGTGTATCGGTTCCAAGGCCATGTTGCTGGCGCAGACACCTTGATCGTCAAAGCTGAAACGGGAAAAGTTGTTACACCCGGGAAAGAAGAAAGCGTGTCAAATACGCCATGCAAGAAAGTGACGATTTTGTTAAAAACGCAATTCGTGTAACAGTGCACAATTTCTTTTTTAAAAATGAGCCGCCAACAATTGGCAAAGTGCTAAAACAGGTTTATTTTGTCGTAACTATCAATCTTGTCGCCTTTAAACTCTAGTTACATGTTAGTCACTCTTTAAGTTGACGGTATAAGGTGTCGGTCCTTTATATTACGTACCCCCTTTGCTAGTTTAACCTAAATGAATTAATTTGGGCCAAAGCAAAGAGTTATAGACGAAACAACAAAGATTTCACTGTGTCGTCGGTAATAAAGCTACAGAAGAGGCTCTAACAGAAGCAAAAGCTCAAAACTGTGAAACAGTGATTACTTAAATCAAGAGTGCAATAAGTGCAACTCACCACATGGTTGTGTTCTGACAGTATTTCTGGCGCGAATGGCGGAAGGATGCATTATAACTGTGCACTGGCCACCTGGGTTCAGTTTCGCGCGGATCAACCTTAGAGTGAATACAGAGTAGTTTTGTTTGTAACGGACAAAACGAATGCTTCTCTTCATATCACTCAACCAGTACTTTTAATTTGGACGTCTTCGATACGCAGCGACAATTGTATAGCCTACTAGAAATCTTGCGATCAATTAGATTTAATTGCGTTGTTGGACTCGTGCAACAGGAGATTTTTTTTCACTTAAGATTCCAGGCGGCGCCGTGGCCGAGCGGTTAGGTCACTGGCCTGCCACTTAGGCGGCCTGGATTCGATCCCAGGGTCCCGCATGCGATATTAGTGGTGGACGATGCAGCGTCTGGATGGGTTTTCTCCGGGTTCTCCGGTTTCCCCCGCTACTCATCCCACCAATTGTTCCACCTCCACCTTTCCATTCATATATTTCGCCTGCATTTCATATCATCCTCTTCCTCACTCTCATGCCTGGTGCTGGGCTGACCACCCGCTTCCAAGTCTTCACTCTGTCCGATCCATAAGTTCGTCTGCTCCCCGACAGGCGTCTAACCCAAAGGCGCTGGCTTGTAAGTCCTAGGACAATGTGTTCCAGCCGAGCTGCTCGCCAGTGAACAGCGGCGTAAATTAAATTATTTTGTTGCTGTCAATTACTACGATCACATCAGCATCACCAGTGTGCCGGAATTTCGTCCCGCAGGAGTTCTTTTATATGCCAGTAAGTCTACTGAAATGAAGCTGTCGTTTTAAGCACACTTAAAAACCATCGGCCTGGGCCGGATTTGAACCCGCGACCAGCGAACCAGTAAGCCAGTGTCTAACCAACTGAGGCACCCAGCTCGCCGCCTTATGTGAGTAAGCCTGCAACATGCAACACAGCTCTGCTCTGGAGTAAGCTGCCGCCATGGTGTGTTGAGTACTGGCGGAGACCTGCAACGGGGCATGTTTGGGGTTGCTATGACCTTCGCCCAGTGATGTATTAGGTACCATCCTTCTTCTTCACCGTGCTCCGCGCAACTGTGCTGCGTACTCGCGAGTACTCATACTGAAACTCGTGGATTTGGAGCAGCCGATCCTAGGGGGGTAAGGGAAGGATACTCAGGTAAAGAAGATGGCGATAAGACTCCTCAAGGTTTTGTTTTATTTTGTACTATAAATACAGATGGCTATGGATGCAAGTTTCTTAAGATGTGTTGACTGAACAGTAATTATAATAAGTAGCTAACGCATATGTATTGCAGAAAACAGTACGCCACAAATAAGCGCGGGCAGAGATGAATGCTAATTAAAAGTTTGAAGGGAAGGGAGGAAGCATACAGCTATGTCTTTCTTTATGCGCGTCCATCGGCCTTCCCATCCGAAAGCCATGCACACAGCAGTAAAAAACCATTCAGAAATGCATTATGCGCATGGTTTACTATCACGAAAATAAATCTCACTACGGAAAGAGATAGAGCACTTCCTCAGATGCCGAGATGAAGACTGTAGAATGCAACCTGTGTCGTTGAATTCTTTCCACTCAACGCGCAGATATTACGCACATGCAAAAAAAGAGAAGAAATATACGATTCTATGGCTGTTGCAGCAAGTATGAACACCGACGAAGGTCAGACCGGTGAGGAAGGCGTATTCACATGTTATGCACGACAGTTCTTTCATTCAAAGGACTGCAAGTATGGAATTATTCAGGAGATTATTCAAAAGAAATTCAGTGTTCCCGAGGAAACTGCGAGTCAATATTAACAAACAGTCCTCGTTAGGTATTACATTCTAATAAACGTGTTCATTACAACGTAGTAAAGGAACACAAATGCACAGGCGAAGCATGTTGGACACTTTGAAGAAGTGTCAGTTAATTGATACGTCTGTTACAAAAATACCTGTAACATTAACTTTGCTGGGTACAAAAAGCCAGGAGTACAAAAGTGAAGCACAAATATCTATGTGCGAACGTAGATATTCGTTCCGTTGATGTACCAATTGCTGTGAATAAAGACTTTGGGCATTTTTATATTTATACGGTAAAAAGGAAGGACTTAAAATAGTATTACTTCTACTAACCTAGAATATCCATATACAGAATGTAAATGAATAACACAGCACGAATTTTACTGGTTATAGACGGTTCATAGGCTATCAATTTGAGACAGGAAACCTATGGTCTAGAATTACAAATTACAGAACTGTGGCTTAAAATTGTTTGAGGGTATGCACGCCACTGATCATGACCACTGCAGCTATAGCGCATGAAGGGGAAACAAGGGGACGAATTTCGTAGCCCGTCTATTTAGCGTGATGGTTATGGTGCCCGGACGCGAAGGCACACGTCTTAAAAGCGCAGGTTCAAATACTCATAATGCCATATTGTTTATGTTCTTTTTTCTTTCCTTCTTCATAAGCGAAGTGCTTAATCTACTTTGATTTACACGAAACATTTGTGTCGGTGTAAACTTTTGTTTAACTAATCTTTAAACTTTTTGTTCGAAGTTTAAGTATCATTTACACTTGCATGACCTAAATAGTAGGTACACACTGAGTATTTTGTTTTCACTTAAATGAGATGGTTCAATAACGCAACGTTATTGTGTGCTGAAGGAAATAGGAATTGAGACGTGGGTGACTCGAGTAGGAAACAGTCACCACATGGTGGTGTTAGTGTCTTCCAGGGTTATTAAGGTCACCTATTGGCAGTATTAGACAGTTGTCATGCTAACAGATAGGTATTCAGCGTCTCTTTGGGAAGTTGTAGTACTTTGTGCTATTATTGGTTCAACATTTTGTGAACTGTTTGCAGCAGGTCAGCTGTTGGAAGGAACATTTCTGTTATTGACAGGGACAAATAGCCTACAGTCAGCTTCAGACAAATGGCAATACATAACCTCCAGCCTAAGTCATCAGATGTAAGAAGTAAAAGTAAACAATACTCTGTGCATTGCATTGCATATCATAGTCGTATTTTGCTATTTTAAACCAAACGAACAACATTTCTCTCAAAATGGAAAAGGAAGGAGAAAAAAATACTTATCCCCTTTTCGGCTTTGAACTCGATTTCTCGGTTTCATGAGGTCCACAGTCAGTCGACATAACCGCGCGGCCAAAGCACACGCTTTAGAACCATCCTATATTTCTGTAGCCGTTTGCCACAACCTGCTATCCATTGCAGTGGCGTGCAGATACATGTTAAGTCTACAATTTAAGCGCTTTTCATAGCGCTACAATTTATAAGTGCTTCTTCAGAGAGACAGCAGACAGGCTTCACTAAGTTCCTAATAAGCACTATTTTGATTCCAGTGGACAATATTGATATATATCTTTCTGGTTATGATTTATTGGTCGAAATCTCGAATTACTTTGAATACGTATAACTTATTAACTTGACGTCGTAGACCATTGGTTTCCTATCTCAAATTAATTGTCTGTGTACCCTCTATTACCAGAAAAATTCGTGCGGTGTTATTCTTTACACCCTGTATTAGTTTATTTTCTTTTTTATTAGGCGGTTATTATTAATCATCTATGTTATTTAGTTTATGAACTGTATGATGTACTCAGCTCATGCTTAACATCTTAGGACGAGTGTCCCAAATTGGCGAAACAAATTTCATAAGGCCACAGTTTCTTTCACCATTCATTTCATTCATAATCTATAAACAATAATTTCATACTCAATTACAAAGCTGGGACAGCCTAATACATAATCAACTGATAACTGAAGAATTATCATTACAAGCAAACTTTTCAACAGGAAATATGTATGTTAATTGTTAAACTTTGTCTATTTCTTCAGCTTCAGCTCAGAGGTCTTTTCATTAACACAAAATTTCAAGTCAACGCATGCTTGTTTTGTCAAATGTAGGTCATTTAGAAAAGACTTTCCGTAATCAGCTCTTGAATTCATTTCACTTAATGAAATTACTAAACGTATGAGGCTGGAATGAAATTGCGTACAGCTTTCAAATTCATAAAGCAAGTAATAGGCGCAACAAATCAGATAGATTAAATATTTAATGAAATTATGCATGTTCAATATTGTAATCAACAAAATTATGCAAAGGAAATGCTTGACGAACATAATGATAAAAAGCGACGTGATGTGCCTGGTTGACACAAGAACATAGACGATAGATATAAAAAATGGAGGTGGTGTTTTGCTTTGCATTGATTATACGGCACAAACGCCTACTGTTGAGCAATTCATTCATTTAGTCATTCACTCATTCCGTCATCTTTGCCTCTTGCTTTATGAAGTCGAGAATATATGCAATTATTTCCTTGCCCTATGTAATATCTTGTCAGTCAACTTTGAAAACGTAGGAGTTATTGTTATAAATATCACAAATATAAAATAAGCATTATTTATTGCTATCTTTGAACACACAACCAAATGCGGAACACTCGATGCAAACTGTATGTGAGTAAGCGCTGTAAGCAAAGGTATCTTATCGTTTATTCCGAGTAAGCTGAACATGAACAATACCTAGGTTCCGCAGCTGCGTTGGCAGTCAGGCTCATAGCTCCAGAGGTTTTGGACGCACTGTACTCGGAAGGTAATTTATAGGAGTAGAAAAGTAACCATTTCTCCGGATTATAGTGCCAATAGCATTCAACATTATCGTGGAAGTATTGGGTTAGTTGAATCCAGACATGGGGAACTTGAGCTCCAAGGAACCATAACAAGTCCACCCCTCAACTACTCCTTCCGAACACTTGTCCTTGCAGGCGTTCACGCGTCACCACGGGTCGACAACAAACTGTACATAGCACCATTCGGTGACTTTTTTTTTTTTTTTTAACGTCCTCCATCGCAATGTCATATAAGACGGTGACTGAATGAAATGCGTGCAATGATGCTCAAATCAGCCCGAGGTCCATAGAGCTTTACGTTACCCGACATTCTTCTTCTCAGGATAAGGGAATACCTCGGGGGAAAATACCCTTACCCGGATAACTTACCCTAAGCGAGATTCGAACTCGCAACCTCTTGAACGTAAGGCAGACACGCTAACCATCACGCTACCGAGGCGGGCTCCAATTGGTTTGTGTGCGTGTGTGTTAACGTCCTCCAACGTAACAAGAAAGGTTCGGAAATGTTACTGTTACATAACAAGACATGTGACTGTTTCCTAATTCTTTGAATTTCAATGTAGTCGAAGCTCCTCTTCATTTACAATTGGAAATAAATGCATTATAAATTAGTGTCCATATGAATAAACGGGAAAATAGGACTTGGAACTCGATCGGATGCTGACAATGGACCTATAACACAACTTGAGTGTTTGCAGTAGGTCGCACCGTAGCAATGTTTAGCCTGAGATGCGCGTGTGAACAACTATTTTCGAAATTGAACCGTTCTAAATCTCATATATGCCTCTAGATTAAACGATGACACCTTGGTCTCAACAATACCATTCTCCAAGACGAGTACTACCCAGCCGACACAGATATCTTAGTAACGAAGACGGTACCAGTGGTCTATTATTTGCCCTTCAACAGTACACACAATTAAACGTGATTTACGCATCGCTGTGCATTTTTCTAGTTCAAAGTGCGTGCTGCCACTTATAATAATTAATAGGTGTTATGCCAAGACAGAGATACAACAGGTTCGAGTGCGAAGAGAAGTGGAAGCAAAATGAGGGCATACCACTCCTTCTGAAGCAGCTCCACATTCCTGGTTTAATCAATCTTGACATACCGTGAGAACCGTAAATGTAGGACAATTTGAGGTTAAAGCAAGATAAAATAGAGAAATAAAAATGTCATCGCATACTCAGGTAAGAGATAGAAAAATTCCGAAGGATTTTAGCAACCAATATAGAAACGGAGTAGGTATACGGTTTTCATTTGGGAGCCAACAAAAATGACTAGGATTACCGGAATTCCTTTTGCTAAATAAGGAGAACGTATGCCGCTAGAGATCTCTGGCATATTTTCAAAGCGTACTTCTGGTATTTTATCAAAATAATAAATACCGTTAACATTAAGGTAAGTAGACGCGAGTTCTTATGCAGCCGGAATGGCACATTATCCTTCTTGGCATCTTAATATCTGCAGAGGTGATGTAAAGAAACCTCATGCCATTGCAGAAGCAAAGACAGTGCAAGGTTTCCCCATATTTTATCAAGCAGAGAAACTATTCTCCCAGCAGTTCCTGTATTTGTAATGCTTTTTTTTTTATCATTCTTAATGTAAAGTGAAGTACTTGTTTTAGGAGTAATATGACACTAAAATTTAACTGAGGGTTGCTTAAAAGGTAAGGCATTCCTCCCAGTTCTTTTTAAGTACACCATGTACAACAAGAAGTAACAGGTGGAAAGGAAAGTTTTTACCCCGTTAGAACCTCGTGAAGGCACGTCTTGCTGTTTTAACAGTAGTTACCCTGTTAGGCATGCTCTCAGCTGATATTTCGAGGACACCCACCGATTCGTAATTACTGCTGTAACATTTCACACTGTTGCACAATCGAACGCAGCCACTCAATCATCCTAAACGGGTTCTCTTTGTATTCAAGCCGGGACTCAATGCAGGGTGGCTACCAAATCCCTCCCGCGGTCAACTAGTTTTTCCCCAATTGCCTCCGAAACGGTCATTGTAAATATGCGACTCTCTCCGTGCCAAAAAGGACTTACTGGAGTTAAATATTCCGATTCCCTCTCTAAGTCGATTTGGTCTTCAGTTTTGTGTTGATAATACCGACTAAATCGATAGTAAAGACACTAATCGATTCGGTTGCCTCGGATGTCCTTGTCGTTGACAGTAGGCCTATTCATTCAATGTACCAATGCATTGGAATGTAGACCGATCTGTGTGCAGACCAGTCGTGCCCAATCGTGTCTGTTGTTATCTAATGACGTCGCCTTGTAGCTCTACCACACCTCCTTCGTTTGTGCATGCAGCATTTCTCCTTTACTCATTCAGGTAACCAAGCATAAGAAAGGTTTGTTTTCCAGTCCAATGAATGCGTCATACCTCAGCGAAAAGTAGGTGGAGGCACACCCGCCCTCTTTCGCATAAAGTTGGGCATTACTGATGTAGATAATAGCAAACGTGGAAAAAATAATAAATGAAAGGGGCAATGAATTGATTCTATTACGGGACAATACATTTAGCTTCCAAATATATTGAAGAATGGTGTTCGGAGGTGGACGTATGTGCGAAAATGATTTTTAAGCACACCAAGGGTATTGATTGGTTATTCTAGCTATTATTCTTAGCCGTCCGAAGTCTACGCAAAATGTGATGGAAAATCGTGCAGTTAAGCCACGGAGGGAATCGGATTACACTTTATTTGAACAACAGAAAATTGGGAGGGAATACGTCTATGCCCTTTTTTTGCGAGAGAATTGTATCTCATTTTTGGGAGGGAATCGGTTGGACCCTCTATGCAGCTTAGTCCAATTGGTTAACATTGTTATCTGCATGGCATTGCATTGTAGTCCTCCTAACAGACACATCGTATTGCTAAAAACATTCAATGTATGTTATGTAAGATCATGACGTTTAATCAATATCTACATATGCCGCGAAGCATGAATAGATAATGATTAAGAGCACTAATAAGGTCCATTCCATAGAAACATCACAGCATGGCTGCCATTTCATACTGTCGGACTGTTACATTTCATTCCGGACAGGTCGATCCGCTGCTGTTCGTGTTTTGCTGTAAGAGGATGCTGACAAGTGAGACGATAATAGTTTGTGAATAAACAACCCTATTTTATTCCCCTGACCTAAACAAGTCACTTTCTTGCCAGGTTTGGTTGTAATATGGATGTCCTGTATTTAAGTTATGAAGTTATTTTTGAGTGTATAATAGCTTTAGTTTATTTCATATGAAAATCTACTACTTTAAGGTAAGAAAAAGCTCCATTTAAATGTAAAATAAGTTGGTACATGAAAAGTTGAAGAGCTATGACAAACATCCTCTCCTCCCAACTTACTTCACAGGTTGTGCAAAATGAAAGGAGACAAACTTTATGTAAGACACCGCCACTTCAATCCCTTGTAATTAACCTATCACAAAAGAGTAGGTATTAAATTTCTCCAAAAGTTAACGCCTCAAATGCTGGAAAAGTATGGTATCCCAGATCGTTAAAAAGGAGTTGTAAGAATTTCTGTATCTGTACATAGAATTAAATTAAGAACGGACGGTTTAGTACTGCTTCCGCTAATTGCTTGACACCGGACATATACTTCGTTCAGTATTTTGAGACAGTAGAAGGTTACATCTCTCCCTTCCACTGTCTCAAAAGACTTTGAAAAGTATACAAGTAAATCTGCAACCTACGAGAGTTGCCCGTAATTTTTTTGTCTCCAAAAGTATTTATTCCACAAAATTGAACTTCACATATATCAAAGTATAATGTTTTGTTTGGTCACTGTATTTTTCTACATAATCGCGTTCAAGTTCCACGGCCGTTCTGCAGTGAGACAAAAGGGCATGTATTCCCTGTCGGTAAAAATGTTTACTCTGCCTGCGGAGGCAGGTTTTCACTGTGTGCATCACCTCTTCGTCGTCTTCGAAATGTCTTCCACGAATGGCAGTCTTCAGTGCTCCAAACAAGTGGAAATCTGAGGGAGCCAAATCGGGACTATATGTAACACTGATGGGGTAGCACTGCCCAGTCCTGTTTGGCTCAAAGTGTGTGCACGATGACTTCCTCGGTGTCTTTCTGTCGATCACAAATCCCAAAGAAAAGACATTGCTTCTGATTTGTTGCAGCGCTTTGAAGCTGCCGAGGAGACCTTGTCCCAGAGTGTGACAGGTGATGAAACGTGGGTGCGTCACTTTGAGCCCAAGACAAAAAGACAATCGATGGAATGGCGTCATTGTCACTCTCCACAAAAGCAAAAATTCAAAACAGCTCCTGTCCATAGCATAGTGAAAGTAGTAGTGAGAACAATCCTTCGGATAGTTCGGCTGAACTGATAAAGAAAACTACAGTCACAGAATTAAATGAAATTCTTGTCCTACTTGGTGAGTTGCCGATCAAAAGAAGAAACTTTCGCAGAAAAAATATGGAAAACACAAACCAAGAAAATATACACTTCGTTAAAACTAAAGTTTTTTCAGCAGAAAACACTTGGTTATAGCATCACAGCAGAATATGCACTAACAGAAAAAAACCCAACCTGAAACCAACAGAAATTTTTCGAAAAATTACTCATTTGCCTTCCAAGATGAGACTTCCGGGTTTCACTGGAACAACAACCACGCCACGCTACATCCTTTTGTTTTCTACTATAATGGTGGTGGTTCTATCAGATATGTCGCTCGCTGCAATTTCCGATTGTTCAAAACACGATACAGTCGCAGTTCACTTGTTTCAGATGATTAATAAGGTTCACCAAAGATAAATTTCAAAATCTAGCTGAAACAATTTACACTACTGATGCGGCTTCATCCCAAATGGGATTGGATACGGAGAAGCTTTTCAAATGTATGCCGTCATCTAGAAGATTTTGCAATAAAGGCATAATGTTACTTTTTTGCACATCTCACGGAAAGGGGCCATGCAATGCCGTTGGGAGAACTATAATAAGACTATCACTAGCAGCTGGAGCAAGTCTCCAACGTACAAGACAAGATCAAATAACCACACCTTATGAATTGTATCAATGGGTAGCATCAAGTTTGACAACTAGAACATTCTGCTATGTCCCGAAAGAGAAGTACAAAGTTGAAGAACAAGTGCTTCGTCCTAGGTTCGAAAACGCACGCGTAGTTCCAGGAACCGTAACACCACATGCTTGCATTCCACTTTCGAAGTAAAAAATGGCGACAAAGACACTCGAATGCAACAGAGTGTGGGGAAATAAAGATATATGAGAAGACGTAATCAACCTTGAAGCCTGCTGGTGAGCTTGATTCGCTACGAACCTCTTCCCATGTGAGTGGCAAACGGCAGCTGAGCGCTATGTATGTGCCCGCCTCGCTAGCGGGCTCGGTAGCGTGATGGTTAGCGTGTCTGCCTCACGTTCAAGAGGTCGCGAGTTCGAATCTCGCTTAGGGTAAGCTATCCGGGTGAGGATTTCTTCCAAGGTTTTTCCTTATCCTGAGAAGACTAATGTCGGGTAACTTAAAGCTCCATGGACCTCAGACTCATTTGAGCATCATTTCACCCGTATTATTCATTCACCGTCCGATATGACATTACGTTGGAGGACGTTAATCTGGGAAAAAAAAATGAGCGCTATGTAAGTACGTACAGCGCGAGCTGTATTTGCTTCATTATTTTTTCCCACGTTTCAAACAAGGGGTACCATAAAACTGAAAATTGCAATTAATGTGTAATAAAAAGGGAATTAAGCCTATGTAAGTTTAATATTTATAAAATAAAAGGCATTTGTACCTAATAAATGAAGAAAAAAAAATTTTTAAGTGTGTAATTATTATGTTGTTATATACCAACATCAACAAGACATTCAGCTTCAAAATGAATCGTAGTTTAACGAAATCCGAGTTCTTCAGTTATACAGCACAGAAGTTGTCTCATTCGGAAAATAATGTAAATTTTATTGAATTTTAACTTCAGACACTTCAGCGGTAATCTTCTGAAATTTGTTTTCTTTTACAGCAGGGCTGGAGAATTGGTAATGACTGAGCGCAGACTGCTCATGACCTTGCACTGATAACTCTGTTTAGCAGGTCAAAAAACGAAGTTCGCTCACGGTATTCCACAAGTCGCCCTGGCCTGTTTAAAGCTAACTGACAATGTAGAAATTAATGATTTCATAAAACTTCGAGGTCGATTTTCTCCTTTTTCATCCAATTTGAAATGGAATAGCCCTGTCACGAACAAACAATGGTCCCATTTCATACTGCGAGAAGCTTCCCAAGCCATTACTCCACAATCACCAAATTTCTTGATTGGCACTAAACACTGGCAGAAACCGTTCTTCGAGTAACTGATCAGCTTCCAGTTTCATCTAAATACCAAACCAAAAGAAAACTCAAATCTTGACATTTACTCCACAGAACGTGTTTCCATTACCCGAGTGCCCAGTGGCTACGGTCGAAATACCACCTATAACTCCTAGTGTGTATCTTGATAATACACAAGTTATGTGCGTTTGCGATTTGGACATATCCGAGTTGATGGAACTCTGCTCGCAAATTCCACTGGAAACAGGCATCCCTCGCTGTTAACGGAAACGCTCGTCTAACTGTTGTAATCGCTCGTGCCCTGTTTTTGATAATTTCATACGTCAGGACTGTTCGATACTTGTTGGTAAGAATTTTCCGTCGCCCGGAACGTTCATCGATGTTTAACCCTTAAATGGTAACATGTGAAATATGGCGTTAACCGTAATATCCGTCTGGGAGACTAAGATGACAAAATCTTCCATTTTATGTCCACTTTGCTGAATCTAACAATTTAAAAGCTTCATGAATTATTAATACCAATATTTTGATTCCGTTTGCATCATATATTACAATCAATTATGCAGAATTTACAAAATTACAAAAATTACAAAATTTATTCGTGAGAAAATGGCGCTAGCAGCAACATGCGTCTGAGAGAGTAAGATGACAAAAGTTTGCATTTTATGTTCCAATTTAGTGAACCCAACAATTTAAAAGCTTGATGAATTATTAATACTGACATTTTGATTCCGTTTACATCATATGTTGGAAGTAGTTATGCAAAAGTTTACAAAATCAAATATTAGTATGTTAGGTAACCTTACAGTAATATCCGTCTGTCAGACGGTGTGGCTTACGTGTATACTTACAAAACAATACTATTGCGGAACTAAAACAGTGATGTCCACACAATTCAAAGTTCAACTCTCAAATGTAGCATATCTGAATATTAGATCAAACTAACATTGCACATGTGCCCACTATGCGTTGAGAATTTTGATATCCGTCTGAGAGACGGATATTACCATTTAAGGGTTAAGTCCATCACCATCCACATAAAATAATTTTTGCCTGTTTAACCTCGCTGCCAATGCCCTGCTAGACAGTATACCGAGATGACAACCCACAATCATGTTCGCATCGAAACCTCATAGCTACGCATCATCCGGTATCTCATTCTTAACTAGTTCTTCTGCCTCCTGCCTCACGGCCATATGAATCAAACAATCTATTAAAGCAAGGTCTATGAGTGCCAAATTGCTTGTTGCTACATTTAATTTTTTTCCTGCACAGCAGTACTATCTTTTATTTCCTAAATTGCAGATCCTTTAACATTATTCTCATTAACATTCCTAGGTTTTTTGATACCATGAACCTACTTCTTAGTAAGCAGTTCTTGACTCTTCTTTCGTTCTGCCCTTACTTTCAGCCTGTTATTCTGTTGCTCTCCAATTCAGTGATCGATACAACGTTCTGTAGTACAATACGGTGGTTGCTGCTGGTACCAGTTCTATCACAGAAGTATGGCAATTTAAAATAGTCTGAGGGGCATAATTTTAAATGTGAACCGTCCAATGTCGTTAATATTAACACCACTGCTAATAGCTTTGCATCAAACGTTTTCTGACAGCCTAATGCACAATCTTAATGATTTCTTCTACGTTTAGTAAACTCGGTTCATTCCCTGTGATTAGGCCCCTTCGCTTCAGATACACTCTATACTTATTTTGTTTCCCTGGTTCTTTTAGTCTAATCTGGTTTAATGAACGCTCTGTCAATATAACTTATGACCACATTCACTGTGTTCTCCCGAAATGCAAGAAGTATTGTTCCACAACAGAAACTTTTTCTGTTTCGCACTTGCACTGAAAAAAATAGAAAATGCATTGGATATTCAAAAAGCTTATTCGCATTTATTCTCAAAGTATTCAATCTTGGATCATACTTTGAGTCAGCTTTCTTCAGTTGCTTTCAGAATGGCTCTGTATTTTATGTTATTTAGCCCTCTGTGAAGCTTCAGCTTCAGAGACAAAGTGCAGAGAAGCTCTTGCCCATATTTTTTCAACTTTTGGAATTAGTTGCTAAGAAATTTCAGAGTCGCTTCCTTTGCACTCAGTTTATAGCACTGTGAAAGTAACCTTCATAACATCTTTGAAAAGGCTTATTGTGAAACACACAGCTGTCTATCTGTCTGTGTGTAGGTGGGTGGGTAAGTTGGTAGGTAGGTAGGTAGGTAGGCAGGCAGGCAGGCAGGCAGGTAGGTAGGTAGGTAGGTAGGCAGGCAGGCAGGTAGGTAGGCAGGCAGGTAGGTAGGCAGGTAGGTAAGTAGGTAGGTAGGCAGGCAGGTAGGTAGGCAGGCAGGCAGGTAGGTAGGCAGGCAGGTAGGTAGGCAGGCAGGCAGGTAGGTAGGCAGGCAGGCAGGTAGGTAGGCAGGTAGGTAGGTAGGCAGGCAGGCAGGTAGGTAGGCAGGCAGGCAGGTAGGTAGGCAGGTAGGTAGGTAGGCAGGCAGGCAGGTAGGTAGGCAGGCAGGCAGGTAGGTAGGCAGGTAGGTAGGCAGGCAGGTAGGTAGGCAGGCAGGCAGGTAGGTAAGCAGGTAGGTAGGTAGGCAGGCAGGCAGGTAGGCAGGCAGGCAGGTAGGTAGGCAGGCAGGCAGGTAGGTAGGCAGGCAGGTAGGTAGGTAGGCAGGTAGGTAAGTAGGTAGGCAGGCAGGTAGGTAGGTAGGTAGGTAGGCAGGCAGGTAGGTAGGCAGGCAGGTA
Source organism: Tenodera sinensis (assembly GCA_030765045.1). Taxonomy (NCBI): domain Eukaryota; kingdom Metazoa; phylum Arthropoda; class Insecta; order Mantodea; family Mantidae; genus Tenodera; species Tenodera sinensis. The sequence continues at coordinate 52,751,084 of CM060962.1, read as the reverse complement.
GGTAGGCAGGTAGGTAGGTAGGCAGGCAGGTAGGTAGGTAGGCAGGCAGGTAGGTAGGCAGGCAGGCAGGTAGGTAGGCAGGCAGGCAGGTAGGTAGGCAGGCAGGTAGGTAGGCAGGCAGGTAGGTAGGCAGGTAGGTAGGTAGGTAGGCAGGCAGGTAGGTAGGCAGGCAGGTAGGTAGGCAGGTAGGTAGGTAGGCAGGCAGGTAGGTAGGCAGGCAGGCAGGTAGGTAGGCAGGCAGGCAGGTAGGTAGGCAGGCAGGTAGGCAGGCAGGCAGGTAGGTAGGCAGGCAGGCAGGTAGGCAGGCAGGCAGGTAGGCAGGCAGGTAGGTAGGCAGGCAGGTAGGTAGGTAGGCAGGTAGGTAAGTAGGTAGGCAGGCAGGTAGGTAGGTAGGTAGGTAGGTAGGTAGGCAGGTAGGTAGGCAGGCAGGCAGGTAGGTAGGCAGGTAGGTAGGTAAGTAGGTAGGTAGGCAGGTAGGTAGGCAGGCAGGCAGGTAGGTAGGCAGGCAGGTAGGTAGGTAGGCAGGTAGGCAGGCAGGTAGGTAGGCAGGCAGGTAGGTAGGCAGGTAGGTAGGCAGGCAGGTAGGTAGGCAGGCAGGCAGGTAGGTAGGCAGGTAGGTAGGCAGGCAGGTAGGTAGGCAGGCAGGCAGGTAGGTAGGCAGGTAGGTAGGTAGGCAGGCAGGCAGGTAGGTAGGCAGGCAGGCAGGTAGGTAGGCAGGCAGGCAGGTAGGTAGGCAGGCAGGTAGGTAGGTAGGCAGGCAGGCAGGTAGGTAGGTAGGTAGGCAGGCAGGTAGGCAGGCAGGCAGGTAGGTAGGTAGGCAGGTAGGTAAGTAGGTAGGCAGGTAGGTATGTATCTCTCCCTCTGGATGTCTCTCCCTCTGCCTGCATATCTGTCTGTCTTTATGTCTCTCCCGTCGGTCTGGGTGGCTCAGTTGGTTAGACGCTGGCCTACTGTTCCCAAGGTCGCGGGTTCAAATCCGGCCCAGGCCGATGGTTTTTAAATGTGCTTAAAAACGACAGCTCCATGTCAGTAGATTTACTGGCATGTAAAAGAATTCCTGCGGGACAAAATTCCGGCACACCGGCGACGCTGATGTGATCCTGGCAATTGACAGCGTCGTTAAACAACAAAATAAAAAAAATTTATGTCTCTCCCTGTCTGTCTGCCAGCCAGCCTGCATGCATGTATATGTCTCTCCCTCTGTCTGTCTGTCTCTCCCTTTGCCTGTCTGTCTCTCCCATTACCTACCTACCTACCTGTCTGTCTGTCTCTCTCCCATTGCCTCTCTGTCTCTCCCATTACCTGCCTGCCTGTCTGTCCGTCTATCTGTCTCTCCCATTGCCTGCGTGCCTGTCCGTCTGTTGTCTGTCTCTCTCATTGCCTGCCTGTCCGTCAGTCTCTCCCATTGCCTGCCTGCCTGTCCGTCTGTTGTCTGTCTCTCTCATTGCCTGCCTGTCCGTCTGTCTCTCCCATTGCCTGCCTGCCTGTCCGTCTGTTGTCTGTCTCTCTCATTGCCTGCCTGTCCGTCAGTCTCTCCCATTGCCTGCCTGTCCGTCTCTCTGTCTATCTGTCTCTCCCACTGCCTGTCTGTCTCTCACACTTTTGTATAACATCCTAGCAAAATCGTGGAATAGCAAACATTTAGGTGGGAGTCAACACACGCTGTGAACGAGGACAAAATATTAGAGGTCTCTACAGAGTCAATGCATCTGGATTTTACATACCTCCAATGCTGATCAACCCCAGGCAAAAGAATGAAGGAATCTCATTTGGAGCACCACCTGGTGCCATATTTAACTGCCAAGAAAAAGGGTGGATAAATACTGAAGTTTTCTGCCAGTGAATTTATCATTTTGTAGCAGTAGTTAAATCTTTTGCTAAAGTCATGCACAATGTTTATCTGCCATAGAAGTGATACGAAGGCATGGGATTTTTATATTGTCACTGCCAACTCATTGATTGCATAAAATCAGCCTTTAGATGTGTCCACCTTCAAGGTTCTAAATGGTTTCATGAGGTCAGCAATTGAAACACTGCATTTTTACTGACACTGATTTTGTTACATAAGCTGCCACTGTTCAGCCTGAACCTCTATTAGCTGTTTTTTTTTTTTTTTTTTTTTTTTTTTAAATTAACGTCCTCCAACATTGTGCCATATCGGACGAATCTATGAGCTGTTGCTGATCAGCCTGAAGCTAAGGCACATGAGAGCACAGCACTGAAGCTTCCATTCCAGGCCCTTCACTTATGCCAGATGAGACTCCCCCATCTGTTCCTGTTCAACAAATACTACCTATTGCCTCATTCACTGCAGATAGTTCCAGGAGAACAAGTAGATAACTGCCACTCTCATAAGGATATGCCATTAAAGACAAATTCAGTGGAATGAAAATTGAAGAAAAGAAGGCTTTTTGAGAAATCAAAAGCTTCCACTTAAGTAACACACAGAGACTTTGTCTTTTATGTGGTGAGAGTTAAGAGGAGGACTTGATACAGCGTGGAAAATGTGAAAGGCGGTCACATGAAATCTTTAATATTATTGTGACCCATGTTTTAAATAATAGCCATATTATTTTATGTGTGTGTGTAAAAATAAACTCCTGTTGTAAATATGTGTAGTAATATAATTAGATACAATCGAGGCTATTCAAAGCTGTTTTATATACAAGTCCAAATTACATGACCAAGTGGTCCAAATTACACGATATTGGTCCACATGGAAAGGCTTTAGAATTTAATAGTGTTTATTACTGATCACTAGTTTCTATTGTTTACTACTTTCCCCACAATAAATGTTATTGATACAACATAACCCATGGGCATTTAACTACCACACAAATTAAGTGGTCCAAATTACACAGACTTACCCTACTGTTAACTAAACCAGTATTATAGTATTCATGTAAATAAGTTCAAATGTTCCTGGTCATACTTACCAACAGAATGCAAACTATTCATACAAAAATCAGAGTTTATGTCTCTTGCAATTAAACAAGTGGTCCTCAAGGATTGGTTTTGGGATTGTTTCTATTTTATAGCTTTGGCTTACCTTAAATTTGTCTATAAAACTATACTGTATGCTAATAACACAACTTTTTTCACTGCTGGTAAAAGAATACTTCTGTTATTACTATACGGAAAAAAGAAAAAATTAAAATCTTATGGAATAAAAATGTGATGTGTGCCATGCTAATAAATTTAATAATGCTATGAAAACCAATAGATTGCAACAACATGCTTAACTTTTAACAACTTAGTGAAAATAGACATTCTTTTATATAATTTTTCTTTGAACTGGGAAGCTTGCACCAGGCAGTTATGCTGAAAATCAGCTCATGTTATACATTTATTAAACAGTAGTTATTACTCAGTAAGACATTCATGATAAGTGCATACTTTGTCTTCTTCCATACTCATATGCTTATGGAGATATTGCACCAGAGCCATGGATATATTAAAAAGAAGAAAGAAAAACGAAAAAGAGCAATCAGCTCAAATAAAAAAGGATCTCCAGCAATGCTGCTCTTGCTGGGGTGAGTTTAAAATACCAAAATTGAATACTTTACCCAAAATACACATTAAACTGTCTAATGTATATTTAGAAAAATCTTTGCACTTTTAACTACCAGATTACTAGTCACAGCAACAGATAAATTTGCCCCTTGTTAGGCTAAAAAAACATAGAACCACAACAAACATACCGGTATTAAATTATTTAACAAGTTACACAAAACTAGATCAATTTCATTTATTCATTTTAAACATATTCTAACAAAATGGCTGGAATTAAATCAGATTATACATTAGCAGATTTTTATAATACGTGAAGTAATCTTTTAGAATTTTAAAACCCACAAATGTACCTACGCATGAAATGTAACTTCTGTTAAAATGATAGAGGTGTTGTATGTGCGAGTGCTTTTTTCAATGCAATGCTGGTATACAAAATAAAATTGTGAACTACTCATATGTCAATGTTGACAATGATGGTGGCAATTTCTTTGTCTTTGGTGTAACCTGGTTTTGGCTGAACGCAAGTAGCTTTGCCTATTTTTTCTGATGTGGCTGCATTGAAGTTAGAGGACTGTATACACAAGGACTATATTGCTCCAAATTTTCAGATGTTCAGCATGAGGTTCTCTAACAGTGGTGGAAAATTTGCTTTAGAAAGGGAGTTCTATCAACTTAACTAGGTATAAAGATGTAACACATTACTTTAAATTTGTTCTATTCTGACACTTACCACCAATCAAAAGTGTTTTTCACATAGTCTACTTACCACTCTTTGGTTATTGCTTACATCACCTTCAAAATAGTTCCATACTTCGCTCAAGTTTTATTTAATATAACTGCTATGCATAATCTAACATAGTGAATGTAACAAAATACTAAATGAAACTGGTCATGTGATGCACTATGTGGGCTATGCTTATGCACAGAGTATGAGCCAGGTATCTACAAACGCACTCAAGGGGAAGCAAATATTTTCAAGTCCTGGATTATCTCATGTCTGAAATTATGATTTGTTTCTCCTAAAATCAATGATGATGGTCACTGCTATGAATAAATGTAAATGCTGGAGTCTTAGGGGCCGACTTGTTATAAATTTTGGGAGGGAGCAGGATTGTGCAATAAAGTTGGGTATTGCAAAATGTTTAGTGCGATTACTAAACCATAGAATAGTACAGATGTTTTTATCTGCTTGAAAATTGAAGAAATGATTCATTAAATTAAAGTCCGAAGAAACATAATGTAGGTCTGTTGAGCCTTACTCTACCATTATCCATAAAAAGTGCTGCATCTCAGTTCATTCCTATCCACATGGGTGGCCATGCCATTATGACATGCACTCATGAATGCGAGGTCTGGTTCAGATCGTGCTCCCTGAATGGGTTGCCTTCATGCTTTTCTCAATCTTCATAACTGACAAATGCCAAGAAGGTCAGTAAAATTTACCTGAAAGGTTTCTTTTCTCAGTTATCATTTAACTGTCTCATTAGTGCCCACCATCTGTAAGAACGGGCATTAAACATGACTTAAAAAGATTTATTCCTGCTTATAAACTCATCTGCTACTGAATGAAGATCTAAGCTGATGGTTTCCTCATGATCACAATGGATGACAGCAGCAACAGTGCTTAGGTGACTTCAAGGAATTTCAATCCATGGCCACACAAATGACAAAAGTAATTTTGAAGTTTGCAACAACTTAGGTATGAGGATTAGTCAGAAACTCAAAAAATGCATGCAACGCTTCTCCTATAAGTGGATTTCTCATAACACTGCTATCCATTTTGTATCACACCTTACTTTGAGAAAAAAAAAGAATTGCAGATAATAAAATTGCAAAATATTTTTCTATAATAAGAGATGAAACTATGGATGTACCAACACAAAAGCTTTCAGTATTTGTGTGTTCCATTTCTGATCTGACAAGGGAGGGTACCCAAATGTTGTCATGCACATTTTGAATCTATATAAACGCGTTGAATAGCCACTATTGAAACATGCATACCATGGAAATTACAGCTGCTATGGGCAAGAAACATAGGAGCTACAAGCATCCAAAGATAGGGTACGCATCCAAAAATCCTCATGGAGAGTAGTTCAAACAAGGCTGAATACTGCAGATGGTCAAGCCAATGCATTCAATAACCTTTAAGTAATGGAAATAAAATATATTATGCACCACAGCAGTTTAAGTGCAGTAGATATGAAGGTCAATGAGTAATCTGTGGTCTAGACATATCAGTGAGCACATCAAATGAAGGTGAGCTGAACAAGTCAACTTTGAAACATTTTGCTTCTAAATCACTCTCAAAACTGTATTTGGAAGATGTTTGAAATGATCCTGGATGTTCATTGGTGTAACCAAATTTGAAGAAAGCAAATCGGATCAATTGTTTGAATCTATTTGCCGAAAATTGGAAATGAACAAACAATTGAATGCAAAGAAATTGTTCTCTTTACCACACTTTAACTGTGGATGATAAGACTATTGTATCTGTAATGAACCTTACCATACTTTTGCATGGACGGAAAAAGAAAACATCTGCTGTGGTTGTACAAATCCAGTACATTTTGCAGGGATCAGCTTCTGGTGAAATTCAACATCTTCTGGAACTGTCTCATTATATAGAGCATCATCTTTATTTCTTGTCCACAAATGAAGCAAAAGAAGAATTCAATCTCTTCTGTGCAAATCCGATCATAACACTTTCGAATTCATTTTTGTCATATTTGGTGATTTGCTAGCATATGCTTTCACTTTGGGCAATTCAAGTGTCATACTTGCCGGAAATTTCCCACTAGTTTCCGAGACAAGAACATACATGTGTGGAAGAAGGGTACCATCCATTACAATAACAGACATTATCATGTATGAATGGATGGTTGCTGCAACTGAACCCACAGTACCATAAATCGTCCTTGCTCCCTGAACAGCAAGAGTTCTCCCAGAATGTAACTCTTTAGCAAATCTTGACTGATCTGCATTAATTGTCTGCTTTGGTGTAAAATTATTCTCTTCAATGAAACGCCTTACTTCCATAATAAACTCACCAGCTTTTTTTTTTTATATCAGCAGCATCAGCAACAAATCTGCTGCCAACTTTATGTGTGATCACACGAGAAACAATCTTATTTTTTCTCTTGAAACACTGCAGCCACGTTTTGGAAGCTTTGAATGTTAAGATGTTTTGTTCGGATCAATTTGTGCTTTAAAAGACATCATCCAAATTTGTAGCATTCAGTCGTGTATAATTCCATGTTGTTTTTGCATTTCAGTGAACTGATCACGTACTTCGTTATTTATCCCTTCTTGCAGCACCTTCCTGTTTCTGCTAGGTTGTTTGAGCATCTTTTCGAAGTTTGTAAAACTATCTGGTTTTTTGTCTTTTTTTGTGCCATTAACATAGTGAATTTGACTCTAGGGGATGTGTCTAGGGCTACTCCAGGAGGGCACCATTCTGGAGGATTATTTCCTTCTGGCTGCTTTGTTCAGATTTTGCTATCATCAGCAAAGTAACCTTCAGGAAATTTTATTCTAACGATCTTCTTTGGTGGTGAAGGATAATAAGAGGAACCGTGCTCTTGTCACTGACACTTAGTCCTGGATCACTTTCTTGTGAAGTCTGCTCACTTTCTAGCTGTATCGCTGGATCATCCCCAAAATCACCTTAAATATGATCTTCATTGGTAACTTCATCTACTGGAAGAGTTTTATACTCATCAACAATGTCTTCATCAGACAGCTGTTTTCTAATCTGTTCGAAAACTATGCAATCTACCCTAGTCGGCCTTTCCTCTGAGATACCAAAAACATCCACTAACAACTTTGCGACCAGCTGGGTTTCATTTTGTTACAGCCTATGCATATAACACATCACATTCACCTCTAATACATAACTAGCAGATTGGTTCCACATCGCCTCCTTCCATTACACTCCATATGCCCCTCCCCTCCTTCCCCTTCCAATGGTGCATAGCATGTCAAATTGCTCCACATATCTTTTCTTATGTTTTGAGACATAAACAAACTGGTTTTGTTCAAAAGTCAGTGACAACTATGGGTACCCTCTCTTGTGAGGGTAACTGAAGCCCAGATTGTATCAGCATTGCTCTTGTTCATCAACTGAACTCTGTTTTTGAAATAAAGGTAATTTTTTGCAACTCCATTCTGTCTATTTAAGCAATCTTCTTGCTTATTTGATTAATTAGAGATCTTGGTATTTTTAAGGATCCCTTGAGTAAAATTACTGAAGGGAATATGCCTCTGGCTTTGTAAGTTAGGGAAGCAGAAAGTGCCTTGTCCCTGTAAGTCAGCACCTATGGCTGAGCCCAAGTTACTTACCAAGTGACCACCTTTTTTTTTTGTACTGTTTAACGCCTGCTTTCACTACATACAGCACTGCAGGAGGTGACACTGGTGGAATGAAGATGGAGCACTGGAATGAGATGGTGGGGGAAAACGGAGAACCTGGAGGAAACCCACCTCAGCGCCGCTTCATCCACCACAAATCTCACATGCAGTTGCCTGAGATCGAACCCGGGCCACTTTGGTGAGAAACGAATGGTCTAACCACTCAGCTACCAAGTGACCAAGCAATGCAATGCAGTGCATCAGTTAAACCAGCTGTATTGCATTGTGTTTATTTCATCCATAGAAACATGATACATATGTTAGACATGTCAATTTAAAATATAAAGAAAAATATTTCAGGATACATAGATGATTGCAAATGCAGAGATATCAATACAAATTTAAAATACAAAAATGGAAACAAAGATACATAAATGAGTATAAAGCTTCAAATTATAAAGAATAATCATTCACAAAGGTACAATTTACCCTACTTCATGACATAGGAATTTATCTACATTATAAGAGCTACAATCCAATAAAAAACTAAATAACACCTTTTTGAATTATGTTGGGATTCAATACCCCTTATATATTGGGGTAGTTTGTTACATAAATGTACACCAGCATACGTGAAGCTATTTTCATAGAGTTTACAAATAAGTTGTTCTTTGCTCTAGTGTTATGTGAATGAACTTCACCATTTGTTTTGATGATATTTAAATTTTCTTTTGTATAGCTCAATGTTCCATATATAAACATCCATGGTAAAGGCAAAATTCTATATTTTTTTTTTAAATATGCTTTGCAGTTAGTTCTATTGGATATGTCAGCCATTATTCTTATCTTCTTTTGCATCCTGAAAACCTTTATACTATTTTTTGAATTTCCTCAAAAGACTATGTCATACACTAGTAGATTGTATGTATGCAATGTAAACTACCCTAAGAATATGTACACTGGACATATGTTTGATTGACATAACTAGGAAGTACATTTTATTGAGTCTTTTAGTCAGGCTGTCTATATGCATTTCCCAACTTAAATTTTCATCTAATGACAAACCCCAAAAAAGTTTTTTTTTTTTTTTTCATATTTTATCTTGTCTTGCCCCAGTTTAATTTTTGGATGTAAAACATTCTTAAGTTTATTATGAAAGCTTATAGCTGCTGTTTTCTCTTTACTTAAAAGTAACAAGTATGCATTAAAGCATTTTTGGATATACTCTAGAATGTTGCATACATGATAGTTTGTATTATTTTCATTTGCTCTTGTTATAAAAATGCTTGCATCATCTGCAAAGTGTTACTGGCACATTTATCAAGCTATTTGTCATTTATAAGGTCATTTATGTACAGGATAAATAACAGTGGCCCAAGAACAGATCCTTGAGATACACTGTATTTTATAAATATATAATCTGGCAGTTCTTTTTTTTTAATGTTAATCCTCTCGCACCATATGCAGATAATTTTTCAGGTAGTAGCGAATGATCCATTTACAGGTTACACAAGTTATGTTTCACCTTTCCTTTTATTTTCTGTTTTCATTTTGGTATAAGTTTGATTCACTTCTAGAAAATGCAGTCATCAGCGGGCACTATGTGTAAAAATGCAAAAATTAAACAGTAAGAAGAATAAAAAAGTACTGACAATTTATTTCAACGTACAGTATAACCTTGTTAACACGAATCTGAAAGGACCAAAAAATCAAGAATTCAGGTCAAAAAAAATTTGTGTTCAGTGAAAAACACAGATTTTAACAGGTATACCTACATGTACAGTAGCACAGTAATGAGTAATACATTACAGTGTCAATCACTGTACATTACTTTAGACTTGCAACACTATAAAGTGACTGTAGAAGTACAAGTACTCACAAATTACATTGTTTTCTTAGAAAAAATTCAAGGATGGTTAAGAGACATTCACAGGAACAAAAATATCTTGTAATTTTACAACCAATTGTAACTATAGTGTCCATAAACCCAGCAGTGACATTGGATGTTTGGAACTGATACAGCCAACTAGCAGCATAATTGAAGTCTTCAATCCTATCTTTTTGACAATTTCATTTGTTTTTGACTGAATATTAGGGTCAATTAAAGGTATGTTGATGCATGCACATGATTGAACTATTCTAGCAGTAACGTCTTATGTCTTCATACTTAATGCTATGAAGTCATTGAGATTAGTTTCCAGAACCTGATGCAGCAGCATTAATGATTTTTTCTCAACACTTAATTATCATAGATAAAGTGGATTTGGGAATTCCAAACTGCTCTGCAATTTATGTTTTCTTTGTGCTATGACCCACTTCATCTAAAATCTTAAGCTTTACCTGTACATTTAGAGCTATCCATTTCCTTTTTGCCATGTTTCACGTGCTATCCATAGTAGATTTTTATTCAGTTTTATATTTGGTTACGACTAATAGAACACCTAGCATCAAATGTTTCTAAATGTTAATGCACATATTATTGAATTTATTTAAATGTATCATGCACACTGATTGTTGAGGTGATAATCGCAGCTAACAACCTACAATACATTAGAAATGAGTCAACAATGGGCACTTAGCCTTGTAGTTACATTTCTTGAATTAATTTCAGAAAAAAATTAATACTTAAAAATACTATAACATTGGAAGTTTGTTTTACAATGAAACTAAATTATGCTAGGGACTGAAAAAGAGTTCATAATTCGCCTTAAACGAAGTTCATGTTAACCAATAAAATTTTCCATAAGAACTAGTGTATTAGTGCTGGGGCCAATACTTTTTGTTTTTTCCGCATTAACCCAAATTTATCTTAAGCAAGTTCGTGCTAACAAAATTATACTGTATAACATCTACTTGGATATCTTTATGGTATACTCTAGCTTATATTGACATCCCATTATGATTCTGGCAATTACTATCAGTGTTCTCATTCGTACTAACATCACATTATGCTTCCAGCAATGACAGTGGTAAATTCTTACTGGTATTGATATCACATCTTTCTGGCAAAAAACAAACTCATGTTTCCTTCTGTACTTATAGTAAACTCATCCATCTACTGATACCACATTCTGTTTCTGGAAACATCTGTGGTAAATTTGCATATAGTAACATCATTTTCTTTTGAGTGGTTATGATACTTGAACTACCATCACATTTTTCTGGCAAAATGACAAACTTAAGATTGTATTCATATTATATTATGCTTCTTGCTATAGCTATTGTACAATCATCCTTCCATTTCCAGGATATTCTTTTCTTGGAAGAGGCCAGGGTAAACTCTCACTTGTATCAATGTCACATTGATATTAGATTAAATTTGTAGTAATAATGCTGATTTCCTGCCTGTATTGACATCACAATATGTTTCTGACAATGGTTTGTTATATTCCCACTTGTATTGATGTTACATTATGTTTCTATAAGCAACATTACCTGTGCAATGGTTAGTATAAGCTTATGCTTCATGTCAATACACTATTACAACACTGGATACTCACTAAAGTGGTACACATAACACTGGCGAACACAACTTTCAGGTAAAGTGGAAAATAGGTTGTTTTAATAAAAATCCATCTCCTGAGTTCAAAAACTATATTAGTTTCCTCCTGTAACTTCAAGTTTAGTGCAAATATTTGTTGCTTTTTTTCATTTGTTTTTCAATATGTATACTATGGGATGTAATGCTGAGAGACATTCTCATGCATTTCATTTTATAGTAAAATTATATAAATTTAGTTCTTATTGTGAGCATTTCATTATATATGTATTGCAGTCATAGTGCTATGTTGCAATTTCATCTTCTCTGTTACCTATGCTCATAACAAACTCCTCCAGTAGCAGAGTACAAGCATGCTGGAAGTGTGAATGTAGGCAAGAAGGCACATAGTTTATGTTTAAGAAATAAAACACATTTGGTGATTTATATTGAATGGAATTTCCTTTTAACTTATCAACTGCACTGAAGATCATAATCTGAGAAGTTCATATTCTGTGTATATCTATCTCTGAATTATTGTGAATGCAAAAATCATCTTAGTTGTTTATTCAAGAAGTGCCTGTTATTATTATTTTAAGAACACCATGGCTAGTATGAGGGGTGCAAAGAAGATAGCGCAACGAATTCCCCAGATGTAATAATAATAATTTGTTTGTTAATGATGCTGTCAATTGCCAGGATCATATCAATGCTGCCAGTATGCCAGAACTTCAACCTGTAGGAGTTCTCTTACATGCCAGTAAATCTAAAGACATAGGGCTAATTGTTTTAATGCACCTTAAAAACCATCGGTCGGGACTATGTTTGAACCCCAACCTTGGATCCATAAGTCAGTGCCTAACTGAGCCACCCAGAATGATTTTCCCCAGAAGTGCTGCTACTTTTATCAAAGTTAAATGCTCAGTTTCAGGAATTCAGAAAATACTTTGGGCAAGAAAATCAACTTGTATTTTGTACAGATATTTGAATTTTCTGCACAAATTGGGAGAGAAAGAATATGACCCTAACATCTGGCACCATTTCATTGACCATTCCAAAAGTAGTCTTAAAGTCATTATGCATCACAAAGAAGCTTACTAGCATCCATACAACTTGAACATTTTGTATGAAACATAAAAGTAGGAGCTTGAAAAATGTATGTAGGTATTGTAGGTCTCTGATGAGAAAACCTTTTGGATATTCTGCTCTCTGGAAGAACAAGGGGGGACCAGTAACACATGGCAGTTCACAATGTTTTAAATAGATCACTATCTATTGTAACATCATGTAACGTTAGTATCTGAGCACTGTCAGCACATGAGCATACATTTTCTAAGAGGCCTAAGCCTTGCTGACATGTTGAAAGCCTAGCCATTATCCTCCTCAGATAATGCTGGAATTGTCAACACATTCCTTACAGCCACATTCTTGCGAGAGGAACACAGTAAATATCACAATCATGGATTGAAAATATGTGGTGATATGAAGGTCATTGGAACACTTCTGGTATAACAAAAGGCTATACCAAATTCCCACTTCCTCTCTGAGTGGGACAGCAGGGCCATGGACAAACATTAGCATTCAGAAAATTGGCCTGAAAGATAGCAAACAAATCAAGATCTGAAATGTCTTAAATGTAAGTTTTGTTGACCATGAAAAAGTATTACTTCCATAGCCAGGATTAATCCATGGATCTAGCCGTGAGTAAACAGGAATGGCATTGAGTTTTTTAGTTCCAATTCTACCTTTCAAGGTTTGCCTACACACAGATTGTGAGTGTTAGAACACATGGAAATATATGGAAATCGGAGAAGGAATCTTTGATAGATCACAGATCCAGATCATTATTAGATTTCAAAATAAAATGAAACTTTTGTAGTAAGCTTTAAGTAGAAATGAATATCTCATGAAGAGCTGTCAAGGGATATTGAAAATGGAAACTTTGCTGTGTTTTGTGGAAACACTGAAGTTAAAGTTTCAAGAGTTTAATGAAAATTTTCTGGCTAACAATATGAAGGGTAACCTGCTTCTTTTAAATGATTCTAAGAAAGTAAACATTCAGAATCAGCTATCAAAGTATCAATTAGAATTGTGTCCTCTCCAAGTTGATCCTTTTCTCATATCAGGACAGAGTAAGGACACAATTTCTTCAAGCCTTCATCAAAGGACACATTTCCACAGGTTGGGGATTTTAGATTGTAAATTACTTTTAGAAGCACATACCTATGTAAAAGTACTTTTTCTACTACGAAATTTGTAAAAAAGAATTAAGCACAGGATCTCTCTCAGTGTTCTTTTTGCTACACTTATTAAGACTAAATGAAATTGAATTTTTATTTATGGAATGTTCTTTAACTCCTTTGGTTCTCAGCATCCCATTCCATATTTGGTGTGAAAGACTGCTTAATTTTGCTCTAAAGCCTCTTTATCAGACTTGGGGTTATTTTACGTGCCATAAATCTACGACATAGGTCCGCCAGCTTTATGCTAAGGACTTTTATGCCCCTAAAATTCATTGCCCTCCACCAGGTTTGAACCTGGAACCTCAAGAACCAGAGGCTAGCATGTTACCCCTAGACCACAGAGGACATTTAGACTGAGAATCACAATATAGTAGTGCAAATTCCTGCTTTAGTGAAGGTGCCCAACAATGCTCAGTGTTCCCATTAATTTCAGTAATTCATTCTAATGAAATTCAGTATGCTTCAGCATTTGTTTTACAATGTTAGAAAACAAGTGCCAATGAAAATAACTGATGGAATTGGGGACTTAAGGAGCCTAGAGGAAAGAAAATAAAGGGAATTTTGGAAAGAAGTAAGGAACAGAACTGAAGATGTAAAAAGACAAGAAGTGTGGGGAACAAGAGAAGGAAAAACAGTTTTGGAGCTATACAGCTTAATAAAGAAAGGAATGGGGCACAGAAAGATGTGTGGATATTTGTAACAAACAAGAGAGGACGATATGCATGGGCAAGCATAGGGGTGATATTAATGGGGGGATTAAGAAGAGATGAAGTAGAGGAATGCATTAGATGTGGAAAAAAGGAGAGTTAAGTATGTTGTCTGGTAGAGTGTGAGAAAGTGAGAGAATGTGGAAAAGAGGTATGTGGGGAGCAGGAGAGGTTTGAGGTTTAAGGTTTAAGGGTGCTCAACTATGAGGTCATCAGTGTCCTAAGGTATGTGAACAAAATGAGACAGTATGAGTGAGAAAATCATAGCCTTGAAAAAGTTAAAAAGTGGATGAGAGGGTGCAAAATATGAGGAAATGTTTAATGAAACTCAAGGAGAAACAGACATGGAAGGCTAAGAGTCGAAAGAAGAAAGGAAATATATGGAAAGAAGGAGAGCAATTAGAATGAAGGGATGTACTGGCTAGCAAAGTTGCTAAAGGGTGACAGGTAACCAACAAGGGAGGAAAGATGCATGAACTATATTATACATTGGAAATTAAAAATATAAAGAATTTTCTATGAAGGATGCAAATTGTATGGGTAACACTGTCGCAACAGCCCTTTGTGGGCCAAGGCTTACCACCCGGCTGATGCATGCCCCATCTCTGCCCACTACAGGCATGGCATTATGAGTGGGGTGTAGAACTAGAGGCTGGGATGTGGTCACCAACCCAAGCCCTCCTTACCTTTTATGCGACCCCCTCAGAGACCTAATGAGGCTGAGTGCACCCCGTGTCAGACCTCCTAGTGCCAGAGGCAGGTGTGCTACCACTGCACTACGGAGGCAGTCAAATTGTATGGATAAGTACAGTAAATCCTATTCTGTTCTACAATGTATCCTGAGCTTCATGTTCATTGTTCCTGTTAGTTTCAGCAGCTCATTCTAGTGAAATTAGATATTATTTCAGTTTTTTGTAAACTATGTGTTCTGAGCTTCAGAGTGAAGGCACTTAACTAGATGAAAGCATTTTACTTGATACGCAATTAGAAACTGAAGGAGCTCTTTCAATGACAATTCTTTGTTACACTTAAAACCAACAGAGGAGCAGAGATCCCTATTTCAGTGCTTTCTTTGTTTTCTGCAGCTTAGTCTAATAAAATCAGATGCTCTTTCAACTATCTTTATGGTAAATAATGCCTCTGGTGCAGTTCTAATGTTTTGTTAGAAACTAAATACTAGTGTGAAGTATATTTAACCCAGCAAAATATTTTTGGACTGCAGCCCTAAGTGTGAACTGCCTAAGAAATTTTGGCCTTCAGTGTCTTTGAAGTTGACAGGCCTGTTCTACGATTTTGAGTAATTCACCATTTTTCTTTCCAGTTTACAATTTCTCATAAGTTTTCCAGTTCCTTCAGGAATGTGCAGTCAGATTCTCTATGAAGTATTATGTATTAGTTGTTATACTTGTACCTCTGTAATTCTATTAACTGATGCTGATGTTTCACATAGAGCTCTCCAAGCCTCCCTTTTCAATCAAACTTCTAAATCTTGTCCTATGGCATATTTTGTCTCATCACATGATCTTTTACTGAGTAATTTCATGTCCTTCCGGACCTACCCTCTGTTCTCTTCCCAATTCCTCCTAAGTGTGTTCCCTTCACTTATTTTTATTGTACATTACTGTTCATGCTGCTCAAGTGTCCAGTCATCTCAGCCGAGCTTGTTCTACAATATTCTATAGAGATTAAACATTCAGTGTCCTCTTATAGTTTGATTCCTAACTATATCAGGCCCGGTTTCTCCTACATCATTCCTCAAATATCTCATTTCTGCAATTTGTAACTTTGGCTTCTTTCCTCAGTAACTATTAGGACTATACTTCCATACAAATGCATTGGAATGTAAGTTAAACGATATACACATATCTCATATATACAGTTGAATGTCGTACGTTATTCACTTCCATGTTTTTCATAGATATACATTAAATTTTTAGGCAACAAACTTTGTCCATTAGCATCTACTTACATCATACTTTTTGGTTATACAGTTGTTCACTAATATATCACATTTTCTCCCCATGTAGGAAATATATTTACTTACTCATTTATATGCTATGTTTATGCTGCAGTAAGTTACATTATGCATGGTTTCAGTATACTGCCTTGCTATCATAGCACAAAGCAGTAGACAATATTAACGCAGCCATCACTATTTTCAAAATACCTTATTGCTATGCATATGCTAACAATATGGTTGGACAAGGACATTTTATCCACAAGTTGTGTCAGATGACACTGTTCATGACAGTGATGAAGAAGTAGGTCTCAATAAGGAGTGTGTTCCCGGAGTGCATTAAGCTATTAAAGCTCTAGAACTTTCACAATGATTTCTATCATGATGACAGTATTTCCATGATTAGTTCATGTAATTGACTAGTGTATGACGGTATGAGAGAAATTCTAAGCAGCAAAGAAAAATTCATGATTTGTTTAAACCAGAGTAAATAACCAGACTCTGATTCTTATTTTTTTAATTATTATTCTTTTTTCAGTTTGAATTATGAATAACAGTACTGGCATACATATAACTACTGTTCTGCTTGTGAGAATGACAGTTTCATTTGTGATTCTTGTGCTTAAAATTGCTGTGCTCTTTAGAAGTTCTCGTAAGTCTAAGCATTACTTTGCAAGCCAAACGGACAGTTATTTATGTCATCAAACATCAAGGAAGTTTATTTAATCATTTATACATTTCTTTTTCCGGAATTTTTGAGAATACTGATAATAATGCTATTGGTCTATAGTTATTGATTTCTTGATGATTAATGTTTTTATGTAAAGACTTTATTTTTCTACCTTCAGGTTTTGAGAAAAAACAGCTTGTTCTAAGGATTTATATATTAAGTAACAATGAGGTTTTCTTAAGCATCAGCCACAAATTTTAATGATGTAATTAAAAGTTCCATCTAACGCTTAAGATTTTTTTAATTTATCATTGTGCCAATTATGTTAAAATTTCATTTTCAGTAACGGGCTCAAGATATGTTATTTAAGATGAACTTTGTGTTAATTCTTATTTAATTACATCCCAGAATGTATAGAATTGCTAATTTTTTTTATATGTATAACCTTTTGGATAGTTCTTTTCATACATACATATATACATTAGCGCACAAAAGCATTTATAGTTGAGGTTTTATGTTGTCAGTGCTGTGTGCTTGTAGTCACAAAAGAGCGACACACTGTCACTGTGTCACTCCATCAAGATCTTCATGTTACTGTGGTTATCTATCTAAAGCAAGTCCATACAATACCAATGTAAGTATACATTTCATTAGCTCAAAAGTATTTTATAATTTGAGTTATCATTACTTAGGCATTCAGACAGTGTTTGTTTATTTGTAGAGCCAACTAGAAGCATGCCAAAACAAAAATAATACTTAGTTGATGTGAGACAAGCTGTTTTGCATGCTTTAAAAAGGGGAAAGTCACAGTCTAGCGCTGCTAGAGACTTTGGCATATTACAACTAATAAGTGTATGGAGTCTAGGGCAAAAACAGGATGGAAGAGTAGCCAATAAGCCAAAGTCAGGTCATCCTCAAAAAACAAGGAAGGAGAACAGAATGATTCGTAAGCAGTCGGCTGTGATACAAGAAAATTGGCTTGACAAATTAGGAATGACCTTGAGCAACATCATGGACTGAATCTACATGTTTTTACTGTAAAACACTACCAAAGAGCAGGTGATTTAAATGGTAGACAACCATCATGTAAACCATTCATAATTTCAAACAATAGGAAGGCCAGAGCAAAGAAACATCAAACTTGGAATTCTACACATTGGTCTAAGGCTCTATAGTGTGATAAAAGTAGGTACATTTAATTTATTTTCTTTTGATGGTGTGCAGTACATACGTTAAACAAAAAACTGAAGGAACAGAATGCACCATGTACCAATCATTAAGCACAGTGGTGGTAGGGTCATGGTGTGAGGATGTTTTACTAGAAATGGGGTTGGTCCTACAGTCCAAGTAGAAGGCAAATGGGATCGTTTCCTCTATAATGACATTTTAGAAAAGAATATGGTCCCACATGGGAGAAAGAATATGTCACATAATTGGATTTTCCAGCAGGTCATTGATTCAAAACACACCTTCAGCCATTTAAAATAGCCTTTTCAGATAAAAAACCAAACTTTTGGAGTGGCCAAGCCAAAGTGTGGATCTAACTCCAATAGAACACCTCTGGGATGCATTGGATCAATGTGTCCATCACAGAACCCACTCAAACAAGGATCAATTTGCTGCTGCCTAATTGCATGAATGCTCAAAACTCTTACTTGACTGTTATAAATGCTTGTGGATTCATTGTGAAATAGATGTGCAGCTTTGATCAAAGTTCATAGGTGTGCAACAAAATACATTTGTTCTCTGGATTTCAAAATATGTTTGTTGTATTCTCACATACTTAGATCTACAAATTACTTCTGAACCAGAAGAAATGTTGTTTACTTTTGTATGTGAGATATCTTTACTTAAACTAAATGTATTTGTGTACTAAACTGATTATGATTACTTACTTTTCATTATCCACTGGCATTGTTTTGTATTACGCATTCATCTTTATGCAATTGTAACTAATGCTTTCTACAAAATACTTTTGAGCTCTACTGTGTGTGTATATACATAATTTTTTTGGGGGTGGGGGGAGTTGGGGCACTCCACGTTTAAGTGCAATACAGTCATGAAAAACTAAATAGGGAAGCCAAGAAACTACTGTTTAATATTCTTCCAAAACAGTTCTTAGATAAAATGCAATTTATACTTGAACTGAAAATATGTTCCTATTTGCAACAAAAAATTAAGCTAAACTAAATGCTGAAAGTATAACATACATTCTCCATTTGCTTTTTTCATATTGCCTAATGACACTTCTGTCAAAAACAATTCCTAACTGCTGATCCATATATAGGAAGAAAAGCAATATACTTGTATAAATTAATGGAGAATGTCTAGTGGATTCTGCAGCAAGATCTTACCTCTTTATGCTGCTGCAGACCTAAGATTTAAACCTGAAAAAAAAAAAAAAGAAACAAATTATAAATGTAAATGGAATGTTACATCTTTAATAACTGAATAAGAAACACTTCTAATTTCACTAACATACATGCGAAACATACACTCATTCTAACTTTATGACAACTTTCAAAGGCAAGTTATCTTCATTATTTACAGGAAGTAGTGAATCTGGCTGTAAATTTTATTTAAGGATGAGAGCATTTGCCTTCAAAACTTGCCCTAAAGGCTGCAAGATCTTGCAGCTAGAAGTGTTTTATATTGATTTGTTATGAACACACTTCACTGTGCTTTCCATTAATTATTTATACAGATTGTGTTGATTAAATATTAGTTATAAGCAGTCAAAAATTGATTCCACAGTTATTTTCAATGCAACTGTTTCCAATATTTTACAGCTTTTATGATCCTGCTCAATAGAATTACTAAACTTTGTCCCACACAGTGCAGAGGTTCTATGCTACATTCCCTAAAGTATTAGGCACTACAAAGCTTTGTTCTCCATATAACTTTTGTGACCCTAAACAATGCAATATATAACCAACCTTTATCCCACGCATGCTATAGATTCTGTGGTTCTCAACAATGAGATCATTATAAACAAACAATTCCCAACAAGGCACAGGTTCTGTGATTCTCAACATTGAAATGTTCACAATTAAGCTTTATTTCACGATGTTATAGGTCAGTGCTCTCCAACTTTAGGTGCTTGGACACATTTAACTCAGTCTAAGGAAACACAGACCCTATCACAACCACCATTAGGGCAAGTACCCTCCTTTTGAGAGGAAAAAGGGAAAGCACTGGCTAGGAAAATAATGAATATAGCTTTAGGTGTACAAAAACACACTTCATGGGTGTGTACCAGGAAGATGTTAAGAAGGAAATAGTTTTGTCTTGAAATTTGAATTAATATTATTAGTCTCAGAGTAAAAATTTGCTTATGAAGAGTGCCAGAAAAATACATCACAGGCGCCATGGCACCTGCAGGCTAATATAGGTTCTGTGATTCTCAACAATGAGATGTTTATTAGCAAGCTTTATCCCATACATGATACAGGTTCTTTGACTCTTAACAATGAGGAAGTCATAACCAAGCTTTGTTCAAAACATTTCATAGGTTCTCTTTTTATTAACTTTGGCCATAAATAAGCTTTGTTCCATAGATGTAGGTTCTGCATTTCTCATATGATCAAGAATGAGCTTTATCCTATACAGACACAGGTTCTGTAATTTTCAACAATGAAATACTCAGACGTAGACTTTGTCCCATACATAGATTCTATGCTTCTCAACAATTACATGGCCATGAAAAATCTTTGTCCCACACACAACATTCAGGTTGTCCATAGATTCTATTAGAATCCCACTGGATGGCCCTGGAAAAATTGAAAATTTCCAAGCAATATCTCAGATTTTATTATGTGGATACCTATTATTAACATTAGATTTTGAATATAAGACCCTTCCAGCTACCCACTGCAGACAATTGCAGTAGTTTTACTCCAACAGTGTAAATATACATAATCAATGCTTTGATTTTGTAACCAAAACTTTGACCCCCCCACATAAGATTATACCTAACATAGAAAGGTTATGTATCTTTTTACTTAACTTAGACCATTTGAATTTGCAATATCTATACCATTATCATCATTATGAAGACCAATGTAAAAAAGTGGTAATTCTTTTGCTCTCCCATAGTGATTTTCATTATTTAATGCCGGCAGAATCCTCTTATCAGTTGTGTTCCACACCTACTCTGTTGTGCTAATCTTTTATTGGTTCGAACAAAGTGAGCAGCAAAAGGGGTGGCAACCAGAAGCCTTTTATATGAGTGGCTGGAAGGCACTCAGATCTGTCTTGGCAGATCCGTCCATTTCCTATTGGTTTGATATTAATAATGTGTAACTCAAACCTAATCAATGAATAGAGATTGTTTCTGGCTCAGGAGCAAAGAAAAGAGGATGGTAAGACATACATTATGTGGAGTGGTTGGATGAAATTGTCTTGTAAACATTGTCCTTTTCATTTTATATATATTATTTGAAAGGAGCAAAGGATATGGACAACAAAAAGAAAATTATTGCCCTTAGTGAGCAAGGTGCAAGGCTTGCGAGTTATATGTAGTATCTCCAACAACAGTGTCAAACTGGTGGAAGAAATGGCATGAATGTGTTACTGGACACACAAACTAGGTAGTCTATTTATGTAGTTATAAAGGTGCAATGCATAATGCAGATTTCATTTCAAGATTTCAAATACTAATACATTTTTCTCTGGACTGTTTAAATCAGCGGTCATCAAGTGCTTGCAATTGGAATGACATAAGCTGCAAATACAATCAACCAAGGGGTTAATGTTTCTAACTTGCATATTAAATATACTGTGCGCTTAGATTCCACAAAATGCAGGCAGTTAGTGATGACTGGTTTAAATGGTAGGAATATGGTATGTTAATCCATCTCTCAGTTTTTCTCTTCTTCTCAAAGAAAAGTTTAGTACCTACATTCTATTTATGAACATATACACACGTGCTATCCTAGGATTAGAAATTCATTGGCTATCCCACACCATTAGGTTAGATATACTATCTTATTTGTATAATACCAATGATAATTCCAATAAGCTTCCAGCAGAGCTAAATATTAAAGTTTATTAGATTTAAGTAAGTCATTAGTTCAGGGAAGCAACAAATTACGAAATACTCTTAAAAGATTTTTGAGTTGGTTTATAACACTAACTTTACTTCTTAGAAATTTGATTTAGAAAATGTGCCAAAAGGTTAGTATTACAAACCAACCCAATTATCTTTCAAGTTACTGTTCCACTTCACTGTTTCCAATGTCTAACTTCAAAATTAATTATAAAATACTCGCCTAATGTGAAACACCATAATACAGACATGGTAGACCTGCACTTCCAGGCTCTGCTCATTCATCACAGCAATGTACTTCCGAAGTCAGTCAGTGAGAGGCCTGTGCAGAGTAGTTCATTAGTTATACACCGAAGTCCCCTGCTGTCATTTTGTGTTCATAGTGGTAGGTGCTATACACTTATATAATAACAGCTATGGTCCTTGTTGTTGTAGTGTTTAACGCCCGCTTTTACTACTACGGCACCGCAGGCGATACAGCTATGGTCCTGAGGATATATACAGCAGATTAGTGCTATTAGTACTGCAGAGCTTCTAAACCCCCTTTTTAATATTTTATGTTTTTCTTGTTACCAATACTGCCAAGTAATATGATTAAATTTCAAAAATGAAATATGTAAAATAATGTATCACATTAACACATTCTGGTCTGGGCCTCATTTAGACAGTACTACATTCCTGACTGGGTGTTTTAAAGTCTTTTTTTTTAATTATCCAAAGTGTTTCAGATAATTCACTGCTTTTTTGCATTTTTATTACTGCAGTGTAAACTAAACAATGAACGTAAACACAATATTCTTAGATGTCATATAACAATTTGAAAAAAATTATATAGTGCTTTTTGAAGAAAGAAAAGCTCATACATAAGTTTGCTAAACTTATACAAAGAAACAAAAATTAAGCTTTTCTTCTTTTCTCTGGGAGGAAAACTCTAAAGAAAGGTTTGAATTAATCAGAACAGAAATTAATGATAAATCAATATTTTGCAAACAGAAAAAAATGTGTTTGTTGATCATTCTAATTACTTTAACACAGACAACAAACATTACACAATGCACATATTTTACAAAAGTCACTTGCACTTAGGAGCTCTGCACATGACTGGCCTTGGTATGGAATGTTTCAAAACAGTTTGGCATATGCATTGGGCAATAGTATGTTGTCTCCCTAATTTCCCTTTTTTTTAATACTTCACTGCAAGCATAGCCCATCGCACATCATAAGCATTGTATACAGAACTGGGAGCATAGTCCACAGTTAGACCAGAAAGTGTTAATAACCTTAGGTTAGTTTTTAATTTTTGATAAGTAATCTGTGACTAAATAGTTGCAAGCATAAATGTTTCATTTTAGCACATGTCATGTAAAGGTAAAAAATTTGATGTGTTACATTCACATGACTTCCTATACCCATTATTGTTCATTTTGATGTACGCTCTACAAGCCATTCTTCCGAAAGCTTATTTTTCTACCTTCTTCATATTCAGTACATTAAATGTTTGTAGAGATAGCTACATTAATATTCTGATGTAGATGCAAGGGAATATAGGAAACTGAAGTGACACTCAAATTTAAAAATTGTATTACTAAATATTAACCCTGAAATTCCACATTCCTTCCATGACATAATGAAAAACAACTGCATAGTGACACCTGTTTCAAATACTGAGACAAAGGTATTGGACAGTTCAAACCAATAACAACAAATATCACCACAATGGCTGAGCCATAATGGAAGCTATTTAAAGAAAAACTGTGTATTTAACAGAGATCTACATTTTCCATGTACTAAATGTTTGTCTACCTATTATGGTTTACCTGTTACACAAAACTCCTAAATAAAGAGAATTTCACAGGATAATCCCACAAAATTCAATGTACACATATATTTTGTCATGTGAATATATCAACAGGACAGTGTTTTAATCAAAATCTTAAAGCCATTTTTGAGAAAATAAAAAATATTAAAACATTTTTCATGTAAAGTGTACTTTGGGATGGGAGGATTTTCTATTCAAGGCACAAACATAAGTCACAAAACAATGGCTAATTGGTTCAAATATTGCTGGTAGGTGTACACATTCTCAATGGACAAAAACATCATCAGGGACAAAATATGCTTTCCAGCCATGTGGTTTACATCAACAAATGCAAAATTGGAAGGAGGAAATACCATTGTGGCTGCATCATGCAACGAAACAAGAGCGTTGGAATGATCCACATGGTCACCAATGAAGTACAGATGACAGTTTGTATATTAGTTTTTTTAATACTGGCAACAAAGGCTAAGGTGATTGTGGGAGTAACATTGGCAGCAAGCCAATTTGTCTGCTATCAATGTCGATGCATGTGCAGTAAGTACATTTGGACTTAGATTTTATTTGTTGTATTTCAAACAAATGTATTTTTGACCATTTAGAGAAGATTTTATTCATTTTTTCAAATGAAGTATTTCAGACCCTTTAGAGAGTATTTAAAGTTATTTTTATATGCTTGGATCAAATTTGTGACTTCCTGTAAAATGCAATATCGCAACGAATATTGGAACTTAGAAAAAATATTTGCGGGATGTAGAGTAAAGAAAAGCTGCTAACCAAGAAGATGACTCTATGGCAACATGTGAGGCTCATATTCCAGAGGTCGAGGATTCAATTCCTGTGGCCATGGGTTTTTTTGGGGGGGATTTTTCCAGATCACTACACGAATGCTTTGAAAGATAATTACATTCTCTGAATTTTCTGTCCTTACATTTCATTTCATTAATCGTTTCACTCATCCTTCATCCCATTAGTCCTTTCAGAGTCACAAGTGTCAGCAAACACATTAAGTGCAGCTTGGCAGAGATGATATACACTTTGTAAAGGGACTCTCTTCGTCCTCAATGTCGGTGGGTTCCGGGTGGCACTATATGCGGGCACTAGATCCCCCTGGGAGGAAATGGAAGACCTCAAGTTGGTGAACTTGGTAAACCTTAGGGATCTCTACCAATGTCTGTGCTGCTAGTCTGGATCTGGCCACCTGCTGTCTCTTCTCACCTCATCCTTTCTCCCTCAGGGGCATAGGTACAATAAACACAGCTTCAGTGCCAAACCCCTCCATTTCTCTCCTATTTCTATTCCTAAAGAAGGGCTGCATAAAACTTACATTAAATTTGTATTTAACATCCATCACGATTCACAAATGAAGGAATATATAATGTATATATAGCTAATAGGTACATGTTAGCATGGGCGTCGCGAAGGGGGGGCAAGAGGGGGCCGCGGCCCCCCCCCCCCTGGAAGTTGGTCAACTTAATGTGCAATCAATTACTGACTATTAAACTACTATTTTAAAAGATCAATTTTTATTTAGCACGAATTAATATGGTTATATGCAACAAATATTATAAATTGTGACATTAAATTAAGAATTAATATTATCTGTTTGCAAATTTCAAACATTTGGCCCCCGCCTGGAAAAATGTCTGCCGACGCTCATGCATGTTAGGTAACATGGAATTCATACAAAGAATCCCAGAGGTTATATATAAGAGAACAGGAGAGCCTCTGAAGAAACTTGGAGAGTTTTCTCTAATAACACACAAGAGCAGTCTCGTGCTGCTTGGATACAGGAACTATTGGTCCCAGGAGGTAGGACCAAGCTGGCCAATTGGATGGGAGTCCTTAATGGCTGTTGCTTAAAACTCACTTCCCAGGGTGCTGTACAATTCATCAAGAACTATTCATAGCATGCAGGTCTTTGCAAGAAGGCTGGAAAGAGGCCTGTTAGAGTGTGACTTTTTTTCTTTAAGCTTAAAAAAGCGAGAGTGAGGATGGAATTTTTCTGGCTCTTCTTCAGGAGGTCTCAAAGTTTATTTCCCCTCATCTGGTGTGAATTTTCCGTACCTGTCTAGGCTGAAGGCGAAGGCACTATTTATACTTAAGCCTGATAGACAAACCTATTATGGCCTATGAATTTTTGTCCTATCAGTCCAACATCCTTCATATTGATGGATTTTGAAAGGCTAGTAGATGTTTAAGGAAGGAGTGTTGGTAGCATCCCCATCAGTATGCCTATTGGCCAGGTAAATCTTTGGAATTGGTACTTTAACAGCTAGTGGCAAGATTGGAAGGGATGCTGGGTTAAGGAGAACTGGCCATGGCAGTCTTCCTGGACATCAAAGGTACCTCTAATCGAATGACTTCAGACATCATTAAGAAGTGTCTAGTGAACAGAGGAGTTAGTGTGGCGGCAACAGAGTGGAGTCCTTGGAAAGCTGACAGCTTGTAGTGGCTTTGAGGAGTGAGTCCATGTGGGATTCAGTGCCCCATGACTGTCCCCAAGGAGGAGGAGTGAGAATTCATGCTCACAGCTATGCTGATGACATGTGCCTGCTGCAAGCAGGAAATTCCCCAGTAATATTCAGAGCTCATTCAGGGCTCTTGACATATTCTAGAGGAACGGTGTACAGAAGCTTACTTGTCTGTTGATCCAAAGAAGACTGGATTAAGAGTCTTCACAAGGATGAAGTGGCAGCAGCAGCCTAGTTTGGTACAGCCCCTTCTGTTTGGGAAGATATTGAAGATATCTGGTTCAGTTAAATACCTAAGAATTATCCTAAATGCTGGACTGAACCAAAAGCATGTGGAATATAAAGTAAAGAATGTACACTACGCCTCCAACCAAGGATGGTAAGAAGGCTCTATAGTTTAGTTATAAGGCCTTATATAACTTATGTGGTATTATCCTGTGAAGTCAGTAGCTGCTTAACTTAATATACTCCAAAGATTATACTTGATGCTAGTCTTAGAAATTTTGGTGGTCTTAATCCTTTGCATCTGTTTGTGAAGGAGACCACTAGAATGAGTAGGCACCATCTGTGGACATTAGGGGGTGGTTCAAGCTACCCTTTAAAGGAGACTCCCCTACTTTAACCAGGCTTCAAGAGACCCCTTTACCCTGATGGGAGGAGACCTAGTGAGGACTAGGTATAATTTAAGTCAACTTTTCTCCATGGTAATACCCTTAAGAATGAATAGGACACCAAGAAATGCCCCCTGAAAGCTAGGGACCAAACTTGGTCCCAGATGGGATATATGATAGGGCTTGGAGACATGGGACCACGAACCAGACTTGCCATTAATCTGGGAGGATATACTGCTGTTATTTGCAATCTTAGCCTGTACATTGCACATCATAAATATGCCAGGCAAACAGGCTGAAGTGAATAACTTCTTGGATAGACAAGCAGCTTTAAAAGCACCCTTAAGGTGATTAAAACTACATCCAAGTTGGTTTGGCAATGGTAAGGGGTGTTAGAATCTGTGTCAACTGCCCAGTCACCCTTGTTTAAGTCTCTGGGCTTGCAGGTATTAGACATAATGCGATGGCTGACATGCTTGCTAAGAGGGGCACGAATCTTAATTTTATAGACCCCAAGCCTTTTTGCGGCATGTCTCCCAAAAGTAGACATCTTCCTTCGCACATACATTATACACTACTTAATTACATTTACAGCATTCCTAACACATTACAACTAACTTTCTTATTCACACCTAATATACCCTTCCTACCTGCTTGCCTTAAAGTTTGGTCTCAATACACACAACCCCAGGTTTTCTGTGTACTCATGACCCTCTGCTCTCTGATGTCCCTTGTTCCAGCTTCTCCAACCTTGATTATTGATTATTCTTAATTATTCTTAACTATTTCTCCCTGACTTTCCCCAAATAATCGCCTATACTTCATACATTATTTTCTCCTTTTACAGACATTTCCCTCATTAGTAATACCTCTCCCCCCATCCTAAAACTGCTCCACTTTTGTTACCAAATTTCTTCTCTGCCTACCCTTGTTTGTTTGCAATATAGTATACCATGCCAGTCTGAATCATCATCTCCACACATTGGGCATTTTTCTTTATCCCTATCATGTCTAATACCTTTCACATTTCTAACTCCTATCCTCGTTCAAGCAAATCCTTCTAGCCCTAGTTTATTACACACATCTATGTACTTTTCCCTCCCCCACAATGATTTTATTTCCCTATATATCCTCAATGAGCTTTTTTCCCTTACACTAGCAAAAATAACTTGACTATCAATATCTTCTACTCTTGACTCCACTTCTTTCCAAAAGCATCTATAACAATTATTTCAAATTCCTCTAAATATGCCCCATACCTATCTGTTCCATCAGTTCCCTTACTTTTTGTGTCCAAGACCCTTCCCATTTGCTTCTCATTTGCATAAGAAAACATTCCTTAATAATATTGCTTCCCTCCAAATTAGCAACTCCATATAAATATTTCATTACCCTTGAGACAATTTTAACTCTAGCTGAGTGTCTTCCCAACTCTAGTTGTGCTGCACCATTAGGTGATGCTAATGGCAGGCCTAGAATATATTTACAGAAGGATCTGTTAATAACATCCATCTCTGCCCATGCTTCATCCATTCCCCATATCTCGGCCCCATTAGGCATTTTGTTTTCTTCTACAGCAGTATAGATCCTTTCAAGCCATTTGACATTAATATCTGGCAATTTCCCTAAACATGCTCTTACAACACTCATGGCCATTTTACCCTTTGCTAGGGCCAGCTTTTTTTTTTGTTCAGTCCACATACCATCACAACTCAGCCTTACCCCCAAATAATCAAATCTCTTTACGACCCCTATTTCTCTTCCATTTATCTCCCATTTCTCATCTTTACACAATCTAAATCCTTTTTTACAAACCATGATCTTCGTTTTCTTTTCATTTACTTTTAACCACCATGTTTTGCAGTAACTGCTTATTGCCTCAATTGCTCTTCTCATCCCTCCACAAGATATGGAACCAACTACTAAGTCATCTGCAAATAATAGCCCTGGATTTCTTTATTATGAATAACTGGTGAGTGGATCCTATTTTTCGAAAGTTTCTCCAGGATATCATCTATATAAAGGTTAAATAGCACAGGGCTTAGTTTGCATCCCTGCCTTACCCCCACCTTGCTCTGTATGCAATCAGTTACTTTATTTCACTGTAATTTGATGCAAAACCCATTTTCCTGATATATTTTGCACAGTATTTCAATAAACTTGCAACTTACCCCTTTACTATTTAATTTTGACCACAATGCTTCTATATTAATTGTGTCTGAACGCTTTTTCTAATTCAATAAATGCCATGTATGCCCTCCCCCTTTTATTACTTAAATATTTCCCAAAAGTATCAAGTATGAGGTAACCCAAATAACAAGTAGGGCTCATCTTAAATATTGGAATGTAGAAACTACTGCCGGACAAGTCCATAAACTAATTTCAAGTCCAGATGGTAAGCGGACTCTTTATACAGGAATGCGGAAGGGAAAATGAAACTTCTCAGCATATACTATATGAGTGCAAAGGCCTTGGCATGCATTGATATCCTTAGGCTCATTTTTCTAGGAAACTGGGGCTATAAGAAAAACAAATATCAAGGACACAATCCATTTTATTTTAACTTTTGGAGGCCGCGCCATAGCTGAGCAGTTAGACCATTTACTTTTTCACCAAAGCAGCCCAAGTTTGATCCCCAGCAACCACATGTGGAATTTGTGGTGGACGAAAGGGCGCTCAGGCAGGTTTCCTCCGGGTTCTCCGGTTTCCCCACCATCTCATTCCACCAGTGCTCCATCTTCATTCCATGTATCATCAGTGTCAGTGCCTGCGGTGCCATATGTAGTAAAAGCAGGCATTAAACACTACAACAACAAAAAACATTGGATTCGTTTGAAAGCCATGCTTAAGAGTCATGGGGGACTCAAGGATCAAGCTTCAAAGGTAACTATTCATTTTCTCTTCTTATTCCTCATCAAGTTTGCTGTGGTATTGGTCTCTCTCTCTCTTTCTCTCTTCTCTCCTTCCCTCCTCCTCCCTATACACACTTGATGTGTTTATTGTCCTCTTTGGGATTCAGAGCATCGCAAAACATGCATTTTCAGCAAAATCTTGGTGTCAAAATGTAAGTGTAACACAGAATACATTACTTTCTCTAATGATCATGTGCACGATGGAAAAATTAAAAAAAGCAATAAACACAACTGATAGGGAACAAACCATTACTGTAGTTGTAAATAAAAACTGGGTTCTCAAAAGCAGATCAGGAATTCACTGTAAAAGGTGGTGCGTAGAATCAAAAATGTTACATTTAGTCTAGCATACATTGTTTGGCTAGTTCTTGTATAAGTAAGAATGCTGCCTAATTTGCATGAGCTGGCTTGGCATTGGTTTCTAACGGTTAAAGACAAAGTGTCATACCTTTGTATTACTTCTAGCTGTTCCCAAATGTAATTTTGGAAGTCCATGATAGTAATACATTTTTGTAAGATTCCTTTGAAACACAAGCTAGAATTATCTGTCAGATCCTGTAGTTGGAACAAAGCTACTCTTTTTCTATATGACTTTCATAAATAAACCATTTATCTCAAATTAATGAAAATGTTCCATACTGGAAGTTCCTATTTATCCACCAAAAATCTGATCTTTTTCATCATGTTCACTGTATCTGTTTATGTGATCTGTAAAAGCATTCAGTATCATGTTAAAGACAGAAATCTTTTATGTTCAATTATTTCATTATAATTAAAGCTATAAGTGGTATTCCATATCTGAAAATTTCTCTCTAATCAGTCAAAGTAAACTGTGGTTTAAAATGTTGCTATTTTTAAGACCTGTTCTTACAACATACAGTACCACAGACAGTGGAAACTGATGATTAGAGGGCAGATTTATATGCACTCAAAACCACAAATATATGCATGCAACTATGGAGCAAAAAAGTTGAAAATATGCTCTTAAAATTACGAAATATGCACAAAAACGTATTTTCTTCTAATAGTAAAATACACTCTATCCTCACATTTTATTTTTTTATGAAGCAACAAGTGTAATATTTTGCCTCTTTTGCTCCTAATTGAAATTAATTATATTTTATATTATCATTCTCATTAATCTTGTGTGTAATTAACTAATTATATGAAGTATAAGTCAACAGTCATTTATGATCAACCACATATCAATTTTTGTTACAAATATTTTTCTAAATTTTTTGGTAGAAGGCCCTTCGCTTAAAATGTGTTTGAATGAACAGAATGATCTCTCCACTTCACATGAGGTCACAGGGGAGTATCGCAAAGAGGCTATGTCACTCACAGAATAAGAATTAAATTATTTTTCAGGTTCACCTTGTAATACACTGTTCACATCCCGAATAAACTAAAGTCCTGGATTCCTGGCATTGATTTCCCGCTTTGTTTTGTCACCATGTTCAACAATAATGTACAATAAAGCTGATTTTCAAACTTCAAAGAATACTGCCAGTTGAAAACAAAAACAAGGAAATTACCACCAACTGTCCATTGTTGGCAAGTACGTTCCTTTCTTCTGAAATGGTTCAGGCCAGATTGCTTTATTGACCCGTTGAGATTTGAAACTGCAGACCCCTGTTTGGCATTGTCATTGTTCTACAAAAAGGCAAATAATTTATATAGTACATAGGGATGCTGGTTTTCTATGAAAACAAAAGGAGTATACAGGATTCCTTCCAAATGTGGTAAAGTGTATGTAGGCCAAACAAGACGTACAATAGAAGAAAGATGTAAAGAACACCAACGCAATATCAGGCTCCTACAACCAGATAAGTCGGCAGTGGCCGAGCACTGTATAGAGTATGTCCATAAAATAAGCTCTGAAGACATCAAAGTTCTGATTCATACTGATAAATACTGGGCAGGGTCATTAAGGAAGCCATCCAAATCAAACTACATCCAAACAACTACAACAGGTACCGTGGACTTCAACTAAGCCCTGTTAGAACAATAGCCATCAAACACACCCACAACAGCAACTACAGTGATTCCGGACCAAGTACTGACCCTCAAGAAAATACTGTGGCCGGTGACAAACAGCCTGAAACAGCAGGCCCAATCACAAATCGTCACCCGCTCATTGGCCAGGGCAACGCAACCCCCTCCCACCTAATATTGTATATATATATATATATATATATTTTTTTAATTAACGTCCTCCAACATTGTGTCATATCGGACGAATGAATGAAATGAAATGAAATGGGTGAAATGATGCTCAAATGAGCCCGAGGTCCATGGAGCTTTAAGTTACCCGACATTCGTCTTCTCAGGGTAGGGAAAACCTCGGAAAAAACCTTACCCGGATAACTTACCCTAAGCGAGATTCGAACTCGCGACCTCTTGAACATGAGACAGACACGCTAACCATCACGGTACAGAGGCGGGCATATATATATGGGGAGTGGAAAGCTAATGGTCATTTTTCATTCTGATGAAGGCCATGGAGTCTACAATGGCCGAAAGCTTAATGTTTTTAAACCTCACACGGCTGATCACCCGTAAAGCCTTAATTAAAATTATCTTCATTTGCAAAAGCATAACAATAAAGCAGGAACTTGTCATTTTAGGGGTTAAAAACTAATATTTTAACATTAAATGGAAAAAAGTGTAATATACGCACCCATATGCACATATTAGTAAAATATGCGCTAATCCCATAAATATGCATACACTACAAAACTTTGCCAATTGATTCCAAATGACATGAAACGCATTTTCCTCTTCCACGCATATGTTTATATTTGAAGGAATAAAACATGCAAATATGCAGAAATCCGCCTTCTACTGATGATACATGAAATGAAATTACAATTGGGAAAGGAAATGCTTTGCACCCAGGACTTAAGTACTTTTGATTGTAAGTTGCTATTGGGTTAAGTGTCTCATATACGAGATTCCCTTGTGATCTTTCGGAAAATACAAATCAGTTGAATTTAGGCTATGCCATCAATGTAGCCAAGGCAGCTCAGAGGTTAAAGATCGGCCTCATGTAGAGTGTAAGATCAATGGTTCAACTTCCAGCTATGATATTGAATTTTTTGTTTCTGATTCTACCTTACAAAGCTTACCAGTTTGTGTAAGTTAGAACAATCAATTATTGATTAGCCTGAGATTTGGAAAGGTTTTGGTAAACTAGAAATAACATTAAAAAAGAAAAATATGAATAGTGTGCATGAAACTGAACCATAGTTTAAGAATGTATAGTATAAAACTTATACTTGTTCGGAATTAAATCATAGAAATTCTAGTGAAGACCATAAAATGCTTAGCAACCATTTGTTACACAAAGACTTATACAACAGGTGGGTAATTACACTGACAACTGTTCAGTTTTTCAATGGTATTTAATGCCCAGGGTTTGATTTATTGGGGGG
The DNA here is from genome assembly GCA_030765045.1 of Tenodera sinensis. Classification (NCBI taxonomy): domain Eukaryota; kingdom Metazoa; phylum Arthropoda; class Insecta; order Mantodea; family Mantidae; genus Tenodera; species Tenodera sinensis. The sequence goes on along the minus strand of CM060962.1, from coordinate 52,717,875 downwards.
GGGGGGGGGGATTTCCCCCTCTCATTAAATAATTTCCCCGGCTCGTAAAAGAAAAATTCTTTCCCTGCCAGGGAAGTAATTCTTCCCCCCCCCCCCCCCCCCCATTTTACTGTATTTACTATTACTGCTCTTTGAAAACATTAGAAGACATAGGACAGTTTTAATGCAGACTGTAGATAATACAGGTGTGAGCTGTGAGTAAGCAAAAGTAACATATTGCAAGTAAGCTAAACAACAAACAATTCTCAGGTTCACTGGTCAAGTTGTCATTCAAGGTCACAATTCCAGCAATGATGATTGCAGCTTGCAGTATTCAGTTCAATTTCTTGCAACTCACTGCTCTATTGTTTATCAGCATGGATAAATTTGTGACTAGAAAGCGAAAAGCTACAGAAAGTAATTACAGTGATGTATTCCAGATAGAATCTCAGGTTTCAAATTCAAGTAATACTAATATTACAGATTCTCAGGTAAAAACTGCAGTAATGCAAGCGACATGTGTTAGCGAATATAGTGAGAGTAAGCACCTTACACTAATTGGGGGATGTGCAGACAAAACTAGATTTGAAAAATGGAAAACAAATTGCCCCTAACTTTCATCAAACAGTTTTGGGAGAGTTATATGCCTGTACTGCTCACAAACACAAAATCACAGTGCTCTTAAAGACAGTGAAATACATATTTCTGCTACTGGTGGTGCTGCTGCTGCTACGTTTTATGCATATGACACACCAATGCTACTACCGCTGGTATTACTACGATTATTGCTATAAATATAACATAACTAAAATATGATTTGAACTTTCCTGGCGACGAACATATTCAAGATGCTCTCGGGCTTTGAGCCAGGTGTAGTGATGAAGAGACATCGACGTTTCGGGAGTGTACATCTCTCCCATCTTCAGGATGAATGAATAGCAAGAGTGAAGGGACAAGTATATGTACTGACAGCCAGTACGTACCGAGTAGAAAACACCCGGTCTAGTGTGGAGGTGGTTGGAATCTGTGTTTTCTGAGTCGGTCGATTTCCAATTTTACGGCTGGTTTCCAGGATGGACTAAACTGCAATCCAGCGTCCCGGTTCAGTCTACTCTTCTCGGAGGAGATGGACAGAGCCTCCTTAACCCTCCGTTCCCATAAACCGCTACATTTTGCCACAATGGTCGTTTCTTTGAAGTTAGCTCTGTGGTCTTTTTCAAAGCAGTGCTCCGCCAGCCCTGACTTGTCAGGCTGCATTAATCTTACGGACCGTTCGTGCTTCTTGACTCTGGTGGAAATGGTCCTGCCGGTTTGCCCTATATACAGCATCCCGCATTCACAGGGGATACGGTATACAAGGGTACCGCTACAAGAAACCATTCAGCTTCTGAAGGAACACTTTCCGGCCAACATCATCGAGCTCTTCCGGCACACTTTAACGTCCACTTTCTTCCTGTTTGGTGGCAGATTCTATGAACAGGTAGACGGTGTGGCAATGGGCTCTCCGTTGTCACCAGTAATAGCAAATTTCTACATGGAACACCTAGAACAAGAAATACTGGCCATAGCCCCACTTACGCCATCTCATTTCTACCGGTACGTTGACGACACATTCGTTATATGGCCACATGGACGAGACACTTTGCCAGGCTTTACTCACACACCTCAACAGCCTCCGACCCCAAATTCAGTTCACCATGGAAGTGGAGAAGGACGGAAATCTGCCTTTTTTGAACATCCTGGTCTCCAGAAACAACAATGGTACTCTGGGGCATGCAGTGTACCATAAACCAACACCTAATGACCTCTATTTCAATGCTCGCAGCTTCCATCATAAGTCACAACGGGTCGGAGTTCTCAACACTCTGACCCACAGAGCTCTGTCGGTCTCCGATCCCAGCCACCTAAAACAAGATCTGCAGCACCTGCGGCACACATTCCGCCAAAACGGCTACTCCGTAGAGGATATTGAAGCCTCAATCTCCAAGGCCAAAAGAGGAAAACCACAAACTCAGCAAACACCAGACCAGCCGACCGCCACTGCCTGCATCCCATACACTGGCAATCTTTCCGGCAGAATCAGTAGAATTCTCGCAAAACACAACATCAGAACCATCCACAAGCCGCCTTTGAAGATCTAACACCTAGTAAGACCGGTAAAGGACAAACTGCACCTTAATGTACCAGGGGTATACCGTATCCCCAGCGAATGCGGGACGCCGTACATAGGGCAAACCGGCAGGACCATTTCCACCAGAGTCAAGGAGCACGAACGGTCCGTACGATTAATGCAGCCTGGCGAGTCAGAGCTGGCGGAGCACTGCTTTGAAAAAGACCACATATCTAACTTCAAAGAAACAACCATTGTGACAAAATGTAGCAGTTTATGGGAACGGAGGGTTAAGGAGGCTCTGTCCATCTCCTCCGAGAAGAGTACACTGAACAGGGATGCTGGATTGCAGTTTAGTCCATCCTGGAAACCAGCCTTAAAATTGGAAATCGACCGACTCAGAAAACACAGATTCCAACGGAGCGGTGAACCACCCCCGCACTAGACCAGGTGTTTTCTACTCAGTACGTACTGGTTGACAGTACATATACTGGTCCCTTCACTCTTGCTATTCATTCATCCTGAAGATGGGAGAGATGTACACTCCCGAAACGTTGATGTCTCTTCATCACTACACCTGGCTCAAAGCCCGAGAGCATCTTGAATATAACATGACTAAGTTTCCTCCCCTCGTCAGAAAGTCTGATTCAAACACTGTTAATGCCCAAGAGGTAGAACCATAACTGAAAAATTCAATGCCACAGCTGGGATTTGAACCATGGACCTTCCATTTCACGTTGGGCCACATTGCCCACACATGGCTTGCGTGTTTAAAAATACCAGCAGTAAGTTGGTTGGCATAAAAAATAACTTTTAATGCCTGATTTACTACACAAAGTGCCACAGACAGTACACAATGATGATACATGAAAATATAAATGGGAAAGGAAATCTGTGACAGAAATGTCCTAGGCCAATTTTAGGGTATCTCCCTGGCATTTGCCAGTTGTGAGGAATGAGGAAAACCTGAAAAAACCCTCCATCAAGGAGGGCAATCCTGGCAGGGATTTGAACCAATAACCTGTGGTGGCATCATCTATTCATAAACACATATCAGTAGAAGTATACAAGAAATATTGGCCTTTTTGTATTTTATTGGTTACATGAAATATTTCTTAACCATAATATGTTAGACTAGATAGATTTGTGAAATCTGAAATGTTATTCATATCACATTCATGAGTTGCCTAGTTGATGATGGTATGTAAATGATTCACATAGCTACATGACATGTTCTTCATTCATATAATAGGATAAATTATGGGTATGAGAAATTGCAATTTATGTCTTAACACATTCTTACGCTGTGTGGCTTTTAATGGCTTATATGACTCCCTGCTCCTTGATCATGATCATGTAGCGCAAATTGATTTTCCTTCCCCAAATCTAAGGTATAAATAATGTGCATTACATCACTTAGTAACGTAAACAATACAAATTACAATCCAAGGTAAAGCAGTGGAAGGAGTCCAAATGTAATCATGAAGCCCTTTTCACAGCTTCTAACTTATAAATTGTAATGGACTGAGAGGCATTTCCGTCAATATGTCTTGTTTCTATGATATAAACTTGGTTATGGTGTTATGCAACATGCTCCATTAAATATCCTGAACATCACTCAAAATGAGATCTATGAACAAAAAATCAAGTGTATTTCTTCCTAAAGCACCTTATAAAAATTTACAACACAGGTCCTAACAGAAAAATTTGTATGCACTAAATTATCTATATTGGTGTAAGATGAAGCCAATCAGTTTATACTCTGCAACTTGTTATGCCTGTTTATTTTTGTTCAGATACCACAGTGAATCACATTCAGGGGCATTGAACATAACACACATTTGGCACTCACCAAACTATACACCCATCAGCCTTTAAAATGCTACATATAAAAGCACACATAAATGTAAGAATAATTTGTAAATCACCGCTATTTGTAGGGTACACCTCTAAATTAAGAATTTATCTATTACACTGCATATTCTCACAGCTCAGGTTCTTAAGCAAATACAGTTTGCATCACAATGTAAACTTCATACTGAGTTTAATATTTTGCACAATTTTTTAATTTATTTTGCATAAAAAGACATATTTTCTGATTTTTTATGTAAATAAATATTTTTGGATGTTCACATACACTGCATAAAAGCACCCCCTTTTTAAGAAGTTTTTAACAAGTCACCAACCAAGCAAATGAATGCTGAATTATATAGGCAGAATCACACTTTGTTATTAAGAAGCGTATGATGAATAAAAGTTGATCTGATTTGATATATTCACTGAGAGAATATTCGCCTTTTATCAAATTTAATATCTACATGGTTCTACCCGCGCTTCAATCACCAGCTCTTCCCGACTAAATTAATAGTGTGGCCAAAAGTTTCAGTGCGTCGCGATTTCTGCATCGCAAACCCATCGTAATACGCAAAAGAGTACAAAACCTTTCTAACCTCTAAAACAGTTAAAGACTATCACATTATGGGCAAAAGTAATGCAAAGCCTCAATGCCGTGTTATAGAATATAGTACCTTAGCTTTAAAAAATTAAAGCGTTTACCGTTCATCGTAAACTTGACAACACATTTTATTTGCGTAATAAATGGAACATTTTAAAATGAAAATCACTTACCCGCCAAGCTATAGTGCAGAAAGCATACTCTGCGTTTTGTATGGATGTCCTAGGATTATTTACTGCTTTAAAATTTCGCATCTCTGAAAACAGAAAATACTATACTTCAATGGAATACAGAAGCACATGTCATAATGTCAAAAACAGCTGTGTGTACATAGAGTGCGTAAAGTCAGTGAAGAAAATAGCAACCAGCATCCCACAGAATGTCTAAGAATTCATCAACCGAAGTACCAACGGAATAAAACCAAGTTTACTTGGCAAAGCCACGAGGCGTATCGGAAAGAATGTGAAACTGCCCAGTTGTTTACGCGAGCTTATAGCACAAAAACGGCGAGACAGTACACGTAAATTCTGTTCAGATGTAATCATATCTTCACGACAACGACGTCTCATATGTCGGCAGGCGCGAGAGATCATCTGTGTTTTATCACTGACTACGCCAAGTTACTATTATTTCTAGGGCTAGGAAGTTCATGCATTTGCATGTTTTTTCATAGGGGTTAAAAATGTATGCTTTTACATTATGTGCACGAATTATGGAATTTTAAGTTATTTCGACATGATTTTATGGTGCATATAATTGCATATTTTCTTGATTTCTGATAAATGCATATTATTTCAATACTATAGCCTCTATATAGCATATTTTAATGACTTTTATGGTTTTTTCCCCACCTGGATAATATTTTTCATATTGGTAGTGTTGCATATGATGATGTAACTCGCCAAGTGGCGAGAAGCAATGCTGAGTCATGTTGTTATGTAGTGAATCCCCTGTTTCCATCCTTTCATTATATGTTTGTGCGTAGAGAATAATCAGTGCGTTATCTGAGAGGTTTATATTAACAAAGATAAAGTGCAGGTCAACATTTTGAGCTAATATCTACAAATAATAGGGCACCGTTTTGTGGAGCGTGTGACAAAAATATAGGGAGTGAGAAAAGATTTCAAATAGCTCAGCACATAAACACAGCAAAACATAAAGAGAATCTGATCAGAAAACTCGCAAACAAATAACCTGTTCTAAAACAATTAGTAGAATGTTTAGGAAGTAGGGTTACTGAATTTTCCTATGACTTGTGCCAAGCATTTTTAGCTGCTTGATATTCCCTTGTTCAAAGTTAATAATCCGATATTTAAAAACTTTCTTGCCAAGTGTACTCAACAACATGTGCCTGAAGAAAGTACACTGCGTAAGACTTATGTAGAGCATATTTTATGTAGAGCATTGTTACAATAACATATTGTCAAATATAAAAAAAAATTAGCGGATCAGTTTGTGTGGTTGTCTGTTGATGAAACCTCTGATTTTGAACACAGTTCTATTGCTAATATAATCGTGGGTGTCTTAAATATTGAACAAAAGACTACAGCTTATCTTCTTAATGTGTGCAAATTGTCGGCCACTGACAATGTAACTGTGATACAGTTTGTGATGGACTCTTTGAAATTACAATGCCCATGTGGAATCGAATACAACTGGTTGCTTTTATTTGTTACCTTATATGGTAAAATCAGGACAAACTCTGAAAGGTATTTTTCCTAACTTAATTCATATAACTTGTTAGGCACACGCTCTTCATCGAATTTCTGAGACAATACGCGATTCTTTCCAACTGGTAGATAGATTTGTGTCCAGTACAAAGAGAATTTTTGTTAAATATCCTAAAAGAGTTAAGTTGTTTAGATCAACAGCACCTAATATCCGACTTCCTCCTGCACCGGTGTTAACTCGATGGGGAACATGGGTCGATGCAGTTTTATATTATTGTAACTTTTGGTGGTTTGTGTGAAGTAAAGTAGACAGATGTAGTCTAGATAAAGAAACACTTTTATTTCCGTAAACAGTAACTTGTACACTCGTTGCAACAGCAAGAAAGTCTTTTCCGATTCTCCAACAGCACGGCTCCGAACTCGTAACACAAAGAACTAACTCTTCTCCGTCGGCACAACTCTCCACATCGTCTGTCCGTCTCCGTCGGCACGACTACTCAACCTTCACATACGTCTGACTGTTCTCCGTCGGCACTACTCAACGCTTCACGTACGTCTCACTCACTCTTCTCACACTTTACCGCTATTTATATCTCCCAGGCACTATTCTGGAAGCTTCCGGAACGTTCACTTATTTAGCGGTGAAACACAAAGCAGACAGTTCTAGAAGCCTCTATCACTTTCTCTCTTTCGGCAAGCGCCCCAACAATGCGGCCATTCTCCGTCTCTTTCCTTCGGCTCCTTTGCGGTAGTGCCGACAATAATGCGATGGGTGACACTGCGGTTGTCGGCAATTAGATACGGCGGGCGCGGTGACACTGCTCCCTCCTCAGAGCTGGTCGTCCCGACCAGCACTATCACTGCGGCATCTCCCTTGCGCCCCGGTGGACTAACCCATCGAACCTCTTCTCCAGGAGGCACGATCCTAGGTATCGCTGTTGGATAGTGTCCCTTGGTCCGGGTAGGACGACGTATGCCATCCTGCTTCGAAATTCTGCAACAGTACCGCCGGTCTTGGCGGGCCCTCGTCCAGTTGCCCTTCTTCCTGGTGTGTTGACGGGCCATCCTGCGCACTTGGAAACGGCTCATTGGGTACCGTGTCCGCCGACCTCTCTGGCGCACCTTCGCAGCCACCTTGCTTCCGATGGGTCCGGCAACAAACCCCACCACATCCGCGCGAGTCGCGTCCACCGCTGCACTCGTGTTCACTCGTGCTCGGCACGGCCTCTCCTGTATCCTGCCGTCCACGATGATGTCCACCCTTCTTCCGTTCACGGCACTATGCGTCAGGTGATTGGATGGCTCCGACGGTCCCCCCATGTCACATGCCAAGTCGGTTCTCGCGTGATGCTCGTTTGCTTGTGCGCTTCCCTGCTGATCGTCCTCCACGTCGTATCCTGGTTGGTTACGTACCCGACACACTCCTCCAGAGGATCCCCGACGACGTCCCTGAACTGCCCCTTTGTCTTCCCCGAGACGTACACTTTCGTTATCTGAAACGGGCGCAACTGTCGCCTCGGCCACTAGGTGCTTCCTCCCCGGGTCCGCGCTATTCCGTCTGCCCCTGGCATCCAGTACTTTGACGCTCTCGTCAACTCTTACTACCAGGGCGCCAAGACGTTCCCCGTCGTCCTCCACGACGTCCACATGCTGGCAGAGGTCTTCCACCTTTTCGCCGAGTTCTTCCACGTCTTCCGTCACGCCAATCAGTTCGCCGAGTTGTTCCACGTCTTCCGTCATGCCAATCAGTTCGCCGAGTTGTTCCACGTCTTCCGTCACGCCAATCAGTTCGCCGAGTTGTTCCACGTCTTCCGTCACGCTAATCAGTTCGCCGAGTTGTTCCACGTCTTCCGTCACGCCAATTAGTTCGCCGAGTTGTTCCACGTCTTCCGTCACGCCAATCAGTTCGCCGAGTTGTTCCACGTCTTCCCTCACGCCAATCAGTTCGCCGAGTTGTTCCAGGTCTTCCCTCATATCATCCGAAACGGGCGCGACTGTCGCCTCGGCCACTAGGTGCTCCCTCTCCGGCTCCGCGCTATTCCGTCTGCCCCTGGCATCCAGTACTTTAACGCTCTCGTCAACTCTTACTACCAGGGCGCCAAGACGTTCCCCGTCGTCCTCCACGACGTCCACGTGCTGGCAGAGGTCTACCACCTTTTCGCCGAGTTCTTCCACGTCTTCCGTCACGCCAGTCAGTTCGCCGAGTTGTTCCATCTTGATCTCTTTCAGCTCGGCAGCGAGGTTGTCGTTTGACGTTTCCATTTTGGCAGCGAGGTTATCGTTTGCCGTCTTCATCTCTTTCAGCACGGCAGCGAGGTTGTCGTATGACGTTTCCATTTTGGCAGCGAGGTTGTCGTATGACGTTTCCATTTTGGCAAATAATTCTTTCATCATTGCCATCATCCTGGTTTCCGAATCTCCCTCCATCTTGGTTCTAACGTTGCAACTTCTAACGACGATGTAACGATACTAGAAGCAATTCGACGAATCCCACTTCTGACACCAGTGCAACTTTTGGTTGTGGGTGTGAAGTAAAGTAGACAGATGTAGTCTAGATAAAGAAACACTTTTATTTCCGTAAACAGTAACTTGTACACTCGTTGCAACAGCAAGAAAGTCTTTTCCGATTCTCCAACAGCACGGCTCCGAACTCGTAACACAAAGAACTAACTCTTCTCCGTCGGCACAACTCTCCACATCGTCTGTCCGTCTCCGTCGGCACGACTACTCAACCTTCACATACGTCTGACTGTTCTCCGTCGGCACTACTCAACGCTTCACGTACGTCTCACTCACTCTTCTCACACTTTACCGCTATTTATATCTCCCAGGCACTATTCTGGAAGCTTCCGGAACGTTCACTTATTTAGCGGTGAAACACAAAGCAGACAGTTCTAGAAGCCTCTATCACTTTCTCTCTTTCGGCAAGCGCCCCAACAATGCGGCCATTCTCCGTCTCTTTCCTTCGGCTCCTTTGCGGTAGTGCCGACAATAATGCGATGGGTGACACTGCGGTTGTCGGCAATTAGATACGGCGGGCGCGGTGACATTATGCTGAGCACATAGAAACAATCGAGGAGGTTGTTAATTCATTGGACTCGAACGATGCTTCATCAATACAAACTGTGCAAAATATTCTGTCAGGCACTGAGTTAAAGAAGGATCTTAGTTTCATATCTGCCCATTTTTCTTTCTTACCAACCGCCATAACGGCATTGGAAGCTGTAGGATTTCCTTTGCATGAATCACTTACTGTGCTTGAAAAAACAATGTGTGATCTAAGTTTGGTTTATGGTAGCATAGGACAAAAAGTGAAACAGAAAGTGAATTGTGTAATTTCAAAAAATTCTGGTTATAAACAGATGTGCGATATTCGAGACATTCTCGAAAGAAAACCATCTGTCACACCAAGAGACTTGACTCTCTCTGTGAAACAGTTAACATCATTTAAATATGCCCCTGTAACATCTTGTGACGTGTAAAGAAGTTTTTCACGTTACAAAAGTGTTTTGCCAGACAATAGACGACGTTTTACTGTTGAAAATTTGTGTAGTGTTGGTTGTGAAATGTAATTTAGCAGTTAATACTATATAGCAGCGGGACCACTTCTGCTTCAACCTCTAAGGAATAAGGTAACTTTACTGTTTACGCTAACTCGTCTATTGCAAAAGGACATGAACTGTTCTAATGAAATAGTGCATATTTCTTGGCATATTTTGAAGTTTTTAAGAACATATTTGCATGCATATTTCAGTGTTTTTTAGGGCATGAACTTCCGAGCCCTAATTATTTCTCTGTTCTAATAAACAAGATAAGAAGCGATCTAAGCGCTCGACAGTCAAGTCGCTTTGCCAAGTAGTAGTGCTCTTGCCGGTAACAAAAATTACATACTAAATACAAAACACACATTGTATATTATATATACAAACGCTTAGTTAATGTGTCCGCCTGTAACAACAACGAAACCAATATAGCTGATCCTAGAGATATGGGTGTCTAATTTAGATAAATCTTGCGTCCTAGGCACCAACTCACTTGTGAAATTTTAGGATGGTAACAAAAACATTGCTTTCTATCAGGTAACCACAACCTACCATAACGTCCGTTCTAGTGGGCGCCGAAACTGGTATTTTTGTGGTTGTATCCTAGGCTCGGAAAATCACGAATTGTAAAACTCTTAATAATATCTTAAAAACTTAAACGGCGACTATGACAGCAAGCTTATTGTTTGTAACAATACCTACACATACACACTTAAAATAAATAAATTAGCTTATAAATGCGCTTTTTTTAAATATAACGTTGAAGGCATCGCTTTCACTAGATTGACAGTATCGTTCATACGTTTGTATTTTTATGAAACATTTAAGTTAGTCACTAATCTACTTTCCAGTATCCAGACTGTTCATTTCATGACACGTAGATATTCTATAGTAGATGATCCTTTGATTATCTCATTAACTTCGTATAAGTAGGATAAACTGTTAAATTTTCTTTCTTGTTACAGCCAATGTTATCTAAGCGTTTGCTCTCATTTACCTAGCTCCTTCAATATTACGGATGATATTAAACATAAAATGAACAGGCTATTTCAGAATTCGACGGCACACATTCCAAGAATTGTAGAGGGATCAATAACATTGTGAGGATAAACGTTCCGTATCCATGAGAGCGACGTATGTCATTTTTGCATATAGTGGCATGCATCTAACTCGTTTTCTTTGCTTGCGTCGACGAAATATATAAAACCATGCTTTTCTTAAAACTGCTTATACACACCTAACCTAACCTCAATATATATATATATATATATATATATATATATATATATATATATTGGGCTAACGTAACCTAACCTATCCTAATGTAGTAACCTCGATCATCTCTGTGGAAGAACAGCATAAGTGAAAAAAGTTTTTTTTTCTCCCATTATACAAAGTTTCTCGACAAAAAGCACGTAAATACGGTAACATACACGTGAACAAAGCCCCTGTTCCGTATGTGTGGCGCGCTTAAAGATACGGAACATTAACCTATTTTGAGATAGGGAACTTAGGGTCTGCGGAGTCATATTTCACAATCAACATAACCATTTTATTGCATCCAAACTCATTAACAAGATATGGGACATGTTATTTTTGAGAAACTTTTCAAGTGCAATCAAGATTATACAAGATATTACGTGTATGGGTACAAACACTTGAACAGCACTGATGTTAAGCTGGACTAACTTGAGTTAAGCTGAAACATAAGTTGCTCTGTATAATGCATGGTTGCATAAATAAAAAATGAAGTTGGTGGAATATCTTATTGCTAATATGTCACCACTCCTTTATATTTACTTCCACAATTTGCATAGAGAAGTAGAGCTTCAAAAGATAAGTTATTCATATATTTTTATTTCTTGCTAAAATGAGTTGTTTAGTCACAAAATGATATATAATTTGATTCCAGTTGGAATAAATTCATGGACATGTATTTGAGAAGCATGCAGCTTGGTGTGTGTGCAGAGCAGAAGGTTAGGAACTTGACAGTAAACACTGCCTCCCTTGACAACCGGCACAACAGCTGATTTAATGCAACATTGGCATGAGGGTAAGGCGTTAGGTCATGAATGTTGACCACTTTGGACTGTACTTTGGTCTGAGAATATCGAGATCTCAATCCTTTAGATTTTTATTTCTGGAGACTTTCAAGAGTAAGATGTACCATGACAAAGTTACTATCATCAATGATCTTCACACACATGTATTTGAAGCAGCTGTAGAGATTGAGCAGATTGCAGAAGCTCTGACGAGGTTAGGGCAAACTTGCGTATATGTAATGTTTGCATAGATTCTAACAGAGCACATTTAAGCTTGTACTGTAAATAAACATATCATGTATTGTTCATGTTGCCATGCAATTACAGACTATTAATAAATTTCTTACATAGTAAACATGTGACTTATTTAATTATCCATGATACACCTGAATGAGGTGTTTCCACAATTCACATTTGAATCTGCTTTATCTTCGATCATCAGACCAAATGTTATTATATGTAGCCTCTCACCATCCCTTCCCTCATTACTTGCAGTATCTAATAACAAACAAACAGACACATGGTAAAACCAGTATTCGAGACCTAGCCTACTTTGCACTTTCACTTGTCATAGGTGTGAATGTGTGCCTGCTAGTGGAAGTCACATTAAGAAACAGAACATTAACTTCTGCAATCCTACTCTGTTGCCAGCCTGCAGATAATGTATTCAATAATGTTCAAGTGTCTCCTTTCATGATAGATGAATTTGTTAATGGACTTTTTTTATTCATTATCTTTGAATCAACCATCACACAAAATCTGTGCACTAATACCCATAACACCCTATATGTTACATTGTGTAACTTGTCATTTTTAACAACTTATAAAGGAAAAAAGATTGCATATTACATAATATAAATGATTCAGTGTGATACAGATACTTTCTGTTTCCTCAATGGCATCAAAAGGACAGTGAATATTAAGTACGTAACAAATGTTGATCACTTACTTGGATAAATAAACAATCATTATTACAATTAATGTGGGATCAAATATATTGCAAACAAATTGATTTATTTAGATTTGACCCCAAAAATGTATCAGTACTATAAAACGAATTTGGGTACCATATTTGCAAAAGTGGCTTTTTAAATTTCAATAGTGCAGATATTTCTTTCAGGAAGTTAGATAATTTGTTGTACATAAGTAATCATAAGCTTCCATGGTCAACGTAAGAATATTGAATAATGGGTTGATAAGCCGTAATCTGCTGGCATTTTGATGCCCAGATGTTTCGTTCACACCTGTGGTGAACATCATCAGTGGTGTGGTCTCAATCTTCTTGACAAATCAGTTGTGACTAAACCTTCCCAAGATGACTGAGACTGTGCCACTGACGATGTTCATCACAGATGTGGATAATGCAAACAAATGGATAATTGAAAGTTGATTATTTTGCATATATCATGTAGTACATATGAATACCTTTAAACTAATATGTGAGACGGTAAGTATGTCGTGCCCGAGATAAAATTAAATTAACGTTATAACACATGATAAGTTTCAGCATTCTTTTATTTTAGAACCACTCACAGGGCAAGTGTTAGGATTAATATAAATTATTGTATAAACGTGTACATGTAAATAATCAAATGTTAGCGTATATATTTAAAATAATAAGAAATAACGCACGTAGAATGCAGTTTGTGGGTAAAAGTTGAAAAGATTTCGCTTCAGAGACACTACATGAAGTCTTTGACCCGAATTAGTTCTGCTTGAAAGAGCGACAAACTGACGCCAGCCAAATTGTAAGCTCCATTGTGAGGCAGGATTATTCCTTTGTCAGGTAAAAATTGGAAAACTGTCTATCAAGCTTGTTCGAAACGCTACCGCAAGGGGGCAGGATATGGCATTTCAGCGGCAAAGTTCCGTCTTGTCCAACGACATGGGCCAATCAGAAAATTTAGAACTACACACAGTTGAAATAATTAGCAGAACCCGCTCCAATGAGTGAAACTCAAAAATGTTATGTGGAGGGGAACCGAATGTGTCTTTCGTATTCCCGGATGGCACGAAAAAGTCGTCATTCCGCCATCCAACACACGAACCGGAAAGTCGTCATCCAACACACGAACCGGAGAGTCGTCATCCAACACACGAACCGGAGAGTCGTCATCCAACACACGAACCGGAGAGTCGCCATCCAACACACGAACGGAAAAGTCGTCAAATATTACACCGAGACATTACGTAGAACACGCGCGAAATAAGTAAGTACACTTGAAAATGATAGGCTAAATTCACATCAAGAATTATTTGGCAACATTGCGTAGAATAGGAAAATTTTACTTCAAGAAACTATTTCGGCTCATCATAGAGTAGGCTAAATTAACCTCAAGATCATTTCGGCTCTCATCCTAGTGACTTAGACTTTTGGCTTATGCGCGGCGACTCATACATAAATAAAAAATCTCGGTAAAGCTATAAACTGCAATCTTCGTCAAATTATGTGTGTGTTGTAATTGTAATATTTTAAATTCCTTTGTGCCTCGTATACAATAAAGTAACATAATTACTTCCTACTCAAACTTGTTCTAATTAGTAGCTTAAAAACCATTTGTAAGTGATTCCACTCCCTTTCTAGCAGTCTCTGGCCAGGCAAAGCTACTGAACAAGTAATAACGACTTAGCAAGTGAACGAGAAGAAGAGGATTTTTACATGCTAAGTTAACTATCAGTGTCAGGAGGATTGAGTGGCGCCTCTTCAAACAAATTTTCTCAATCTCTCCAAATAATACTGCAATAACTTGCAGTGGCACTTCCGTAATTAATAAGTATATCAATTACTTATTTAATTACAAACATCACGTTTTTACAAGTGGCTTTCAATTGTTGAGGCAACAACCCAACCAATAGCCAAAAGTACAGAAAGAACGCTGAATAAGTGGCGCCCAACGTGGGGCTTGATAACTACAGTAACTCGCTAGTAGGAAGAATTTAATTCAAATTAAAAAGAGGCAAAAAGATCGAGGAAAATAAAAGTTAGGTACGAATCGACTGACGACAGACTTCAAGAGCGACCAGCTGCAAGCAACGAGACATCCTTTTCTTACAGGTCAACACTCTTCAAAAAGGGAACCGGGCACGAGAAGATAGAAACAAGTGAACAAGTGAAAGTGAGTTTTATTTAATTGTGTAGTAAGTGAAAACATTAATACATCAAAACTGTAAGTCACACTAAACTTTATCACTTTAGGGAATATTGTATGATCCTTAGAAACAGAAAAATTATTGAAGTAAGCATGGAGAGATCACAAAGTGTAAATGACCTGACCGTTGGTATTGCATGTCCAGCTGAGAGAGATAATAATCTTAGGGTAGGAGGCGATTGCCAGGTAGAAAGTCCAAGTGTCACAACAGAGGACAGTGCCCCCATTCAGGTAACAAATTCCAGCAAAATTGACGATGTCAACGTCCATCAACAGTTAGCCCAAATACTGTCTGTAATGAATATGATGCATGAACAACAAATGCCTAGAAATGAAATATTAAAAGCAATAAATGAGAGCAATATCCAAAAGAGAAAAATAATAGAAGCTCAGCTTAGACAAATAAACGATATGGTGCATGGCAAAATTTCCACACAGAGCCATGAAATGAGCGATAGAATAGACCAACTCTGTAGTAAAAATCAGGCTAGTTATAATAACATGAATAGAGAAATAAATAAGTTGAAAACCAATGTTGCATCACAGGAGAGTAGATTAGTGGAAAAGTTGGAAGATGAAATGCAAGTTGCTCGAGCATTCACGGATCAAAGACTCAACGCAGAAGTAACTTCAATTAAGAATGCATTGCAGGAACGAATCGCCGAGCAAGCTGCACTTCAACTACAAAACAAGCAAAAGATAGACCAGGTCATAGAAAAGGTTAATGCTTTACATGTGCTTCAAAGCAAAAAATGTCTCTAGTAACCCATGTCATAATTTAGAATGTAGAGAAAGTCCTAGATTAAGCAGTGTGCATGAAACTAGGGAAACTAATAATGTGTCTGAAACATGTGCCTCGACTTCGTGTCGAAATTCTGAAAATATAAGTGTACCTCGCAACCCAATTGTTACATATTGTCAGAGTAGCTTGAATCTCAATATAGATTTACCGTTACCGAAGTTCTCAGGGTCTGAGTTCGACGCTCCTTTACAATACCTTAATAAGCTCCAGGAGTATTTTAGATTACGAAATATCCCTGTGGATTCTAAGATGTTTATAGTCCGAAAGACATTGGACCAACGCTCCCTAAGCTGGTTCAACATGGCAATGTCACCTGACCAGGGGTATGAAGACTTCCAGCACATATTTCTAAACAAGTATTGGAACTCTGCACGACAACACCGAATTAGAGCTAACCTAAGTTATGGGCAATACGACATTAACAGCAACGTAAGGATGGCCGATTATATACTCCAGTTTTCTCAATACTTGCGACACCTGAAGCCGAGAATAAGTCACGAAAAAGTCGTCATTCCGCCATCCAACACACGAACCGGAAAGTCGTCATCCAACACACGAACCGGAGAGTCGTCATCCAACACACGAACCGGAGAGTCGCCATCCAACACACGAACGGAAAAGTCGTCAAATATTACACCGAGACATTACGTAGAACACGCGCGAAATAAGTAAGTACACTTGAAAATGATAGGCTAAATTCACATCAAGAATTATTTGGCAACATTGCGTAGAATAGGAAAATTTTACTTCAAGAAACTATTTCGGCTCATCATAGAGTAGGCTAAATTAACCTCAAGATCATTTCGGCTCTCATCCTAGTGACTTAGACTTTTGGCTTATGCGCGGCGACTCATACATAAATAAAAAATCTCGGTAAAGCTATAAACTGCAATCTTCGTCAAATTATGTGTGTGTTGTAATTGTAATATTTTAAATTCCTTTGTGCCTCGTATACAATAAAGTAACATAATTACTTCCTACTCAAACTTGTTCTAATTAGTAGCTTAAAAACCATTTGTAAGTGATTCCACTCCCTTTCTAGCAGTCTCTGGCCAGGCAAAGCTACTGAACAAGTAATAACGACTTAGCAAGTGAACGAGAAGAAGAGGATTTTTACATGCTAAGTTAACTATCAGTGTCAGGAGGATTGAGTGGTGCCTCTTCAAACAAATTTTCTCAATCTCTCCAAATAATACTGCAATAACTTGCAGTGGCACTTCCGTAATTAATAAGTATATCAATTACTTATTTAATTACAAACATCACGTTTTTACAAGTGGCTTTCAATTGTTGAGGCAACAACCCAACCAATAGCCAAAAGGAAAGAAAGAACGCTGAATATGCAACTTCATGTGTATTTTCTGTAATACATACAGGAGTTGTGCAGTATACATAGGATTAAAATTCACTCACAATTTAAAGTTGTAGAAAAGAAAAGTATACATATTTGTTATTTACAACACCCACATACATAATTAATTAATGCAATTCATATTTTACATGTTGCAGTAATGTTGTTGTTGTTGTTTTCTAGTGCCTTGCATCTGGCAATGAAGCCATTAGCATTCGTGCTTTCCAATACTTTTGAATTGTAGTTTCTTCTGATCTTAATGTAATGTCACAATATCAAAAAACACTATTGTCCCAAATAAACCATGAGAGTATTGACACATTGCAAAGCCCCCTTCCACTTCACTTTCACTGACTTCAACTTCTTCACAAGCCTCCTTAGGTATAGTATCAACAATATTGTTGTCAGTCAGCCTGCTGTTGGAAACCTGGTTCACGTGCTTCACTCAAATTTTCCTCATCAGCATTCTTGCAGGCCTCATCAGCTGAAAAGTTACAAGGTAGTTGTGCTCTTAGTTCTTTACTCATACAGACAATCCTTGAGATTTCCATAATTATCCTGGTTGAAATGTAAAGTTTGGTTAGCAAAAGAGATTATTCATGTTTTTAATCAGTAAATCTATTGTTTGACACCATAGTATAATATAGTCCTACTCAGTCTTTTGACATTTTCACTACCTGAAAAGTTAAAAACTTGGTCATGGCAAGTGTTTTCTATTCACATGGACAATCCTCAGGATTTCTGTATTGTTATTC
The DNA here is from genome assembly GCA_030765045.1 of Tenodera sinensis. Lineage (NCBI taxonomy): Eukaryota > Metazoa > Arthropoda > Insecta > Mantodea > Mantidae > Tenodera > Tenodera sinensis. Next base: position 52,700,020 of record CM060962.1, on the reverse strand, counting down.
TGGTTGAAATATAAAATATTTATCAGAAAATAGATTATACTTGGAGAGCAAAAAACTTCCAAATAAGCTGCGCAGAGCAGTGCAGTGCTCTTGGCTCTCGTTGCTGTCTGCTGTTATAAAAAGACACAGATGAAACCATACAACATTGTTAAAACTACTTTTAAAGTCTTTATTTATGAACTTTATGAAAGGAGGGTGCTGAACCTGCCACCATCATTGTACATACATTTTTGGTACCTCTTTAGGAAAATTAAAAAAAATTATTTTCTTGTTTAACGACACTATCAATTGCCAGGATCACATCAGCGTCGCCGGTGTGCCGGAATTTTGTCCCGCAGGAGTTCTTTTACATGCCAGTAAATCTACTGACATGGAGCTGTCGTTTTTAAGCACACTTAAAAACCATCGTGAACCCGCGACCTTGGGATCCGTAGGCCAGCGTCTAACCAACTGAGCCACCCAGACCGACACCTCTTTAGGAAACTATCCTTCACTCGCCATACTTGACATTGAGAAATACTGGCAATTTCCTGGGAGATATTTTGTTTTAATTGTCCCAGGGGGGGTTTGTCTTGCACACTTTAAGTTTTAAGTTATTCCAGAGATATAAATCGCTTATTGGAGCTCTGAGAAACCTTTTTCCGTTAATGGCGCACCATACACCAATTGTTTTGCCATGAAGGGGTACTTCATGAATAATATTAGGTTCTGAGTTCTAGGGCCAATTTTTTTGGAGTTAATACTTGATGCCCGTACATATGTGAATACACTTTTGGTCCTTTTTTTTAGAGAATTAACAAAAGGGAGCATGATTTTATCTTTTCTTAATAACACCCTGCAACAGCTCATATGGCCAATCTTTTGGTGAGATCAATTGAAAGTGTGTCTTGTCCTATAACAAAGTGCAAATAGACGATGGGAAGTCCAAGTCCAAAGAAATCATACAGACAAATGGTGTACTACAGGGAGATCCAGCCAGCCCAATCCTATTAAACATAACCACAACAGACAGTACACAAGCAGTCGAGGACGTGGAGGCACATATAATCATGTATGCAGATGACATCGTAATCGGAGCCTCAAAAAAGGAACAAATATAAAAGGCAATAGACAACTTGCAATCATGGGCTGAAGGAAACAGATTCAAAATCAACATGGAGAAGCCCCTTCAGATGACATTCAGAAAAGGAGGCAGACTAGTGGCAAATAAAGAGATCACCCTAGGAAACAATAAATTCAAAATAGTTAATGAGACAAGATATCTAGGTGTAACACTGCAAACAACAGCATCATCGTTTAGGATGCACATACAAGAAAGGGTGGCAGCAGCCACCAAAACCATATATAGCATAAAACACCTGAGCAGACTATCCACGAAAACAGCCATAATCCTCATCAATGCTAAAATATGCCCAATCACCACATATGGCCTAGAACTAACATGGGAAAAGCTAACCATGTCAGACCTCGTACGCTTAGAAAAGGTAAAAGCACACTTCCTCAAAAGAATGCTAGGAGTCGCTACCACAGCACCAAATGTATAAAATGTTATAATCTCATGTTTATATTCTGCTCATGATTCTTCTTCAATAGCTTCATCATGTACATGATTGACAAAAGCAGCACATTTTTTGACTTTTTAGGTGCATATGACACCAATGTCCCTATCAAAAAGGCAAACATACTGTTACGCAATGGCCTCTCTTTGACATTAGTAAAGACAAGAGGAACTTCCCTCTTGTTTTTCTGCAGCATATCAATAATAGGAGTATTTTGCTGTAGAGTTCAGTTGCTATGGGTATTGACATGAAGTAATTATCATTTGTTACATTTCTTCCAGGATTCAATATTGGAGAAACAATCCTTTTCACTAAACTACTTGCATTGTTGCCCAGTTTGAAGGATCCATCGGGCTGTTGGCCAGCACAAATTTCTAGATTGCTGACATAGAACATGCGAGCATCCATACTTGTTGGACTTATTGGGAATGTACATGCAAAATCTGCAATGGCCATGAAGGGCTTCCAGCATTTTGTCCACAGTCGTATATTCCCCTAACTGATAATTCTCTATAAGCTTAACTGTAAATTCATCAAATATTTTCCTGATCCTTGCCAAATTTTCAGATGTTTTTCTCAGCTCTCTTATCATTGAAATTATTGAAGCAAATAGCAAGCAACAATACATAGCATTGCTTTATGGGCGTTGTTATGCTAAAACATTCCACAGCAGTTCCATCATCTACCCATAGTTCTGATGTGATGTGATTTACCGTTTTTACCCCAGTCTGGCACAGAAGCCTACATGGGCACAAATTTCTTCATAATTGTTGTCTTTAATTTACACATAATGTAGAGAGATAGATGTTAGAGTGCATTATAATGTATTTAGAAAAAACAGTTTCCAAGAATCATTAGCTGTACAGGCATTTGTGGCACAGAGTGGTGCACATTTGGATATGTGGGTATCCACATTTGGATGAGGGACGCACGATGACTCAGTTACCTTAACTTTCCCTATGTAAATCAGCACACCAGCTCTATTCATATTATCAGCATCCAAATCCATAAGATTGTCAGGGATATTGTCTATTTGATTGTTCAATGTCTGTGGCATAATCACTGTTGATACTAACACCACCATCGTTCTCATAGTCAGAACTCTCTTCATTATGGAACTGAATTGAATTTATTGAGTACTAGAGCATATACATCTTGGGCTGCCCTTGAACTTTAGCTCCATGGCTCTTCTATCATTGGGCAGCCCTCTGAGGTTCTCTACATTTGACGTGTGCTATTTATTATTCAGCTACCATTTTTAAGCCTTACTCAAATCTGTCTTTTGTCTTTCATCTTTTAATTCACTTATTTTCACCAAATTCACTTATACTTTTCTTTTCCTAAGCTCATTGCTATTTTAAATAACCCATTCCATTCCAATCTAAAATTTAATTTTCCCCCTCTTTTTCTTATGTTTCATGATCGTTTACTAATAATTTCCTACACCTCATGGGTTCATTTTCATTATTGGTCCCTGATGTTGCAGCAGAAGTAACAAGAGGGGGAGGGGGAGGAAGAGGGAGGGAAGGAATGAGAGACAGAGAGAGAGAGAGAATCAGTGTATGTATGCGAGTGAATATGGATGCGTCTCTGGATAATATAACTCAAAAGGGAGAGATCAGAAAATTACCAAATGTAGTATTAAACTCGCGCATAATTTGACGATGCAAGCTAAGTATTTTTTATAAACAGCCTCCAAGCCAAGCAATACTTTATATGAAGAACATTCCTCTGTATATGCTCTCTCTAAAATGGTTGTAATGAAAGGATGAGAGTGGTAATACTGAGATCACAGATGGAAAACTAAAAAGTAAACAATGTTTGTCTATAAAAATATAGGCCTCATTTATATCATAAACTTTTGTTATATCAGTCATTTCCAAAATATCCATTGTTGTTTATGTTTGTGGGTTTTCTTTTGTTCCAAGTCATCTCACAACTACCATATAATTTGACTTGCCTGTTAAACATTGCTTACAATGAAATCTGTATTCTCATGGTGTAACTTTGTAACAATTACTTATGAATATTTATATTGTATAGATGGAAAGAGATAAGTTGTGTGTGAATAATTTGTATGGCAGGAAGTTATACTGAGTAAAGGATTTTGTTAGATATCTTAAAATAATTTTGCCCTCCAGACAGAAGCAAAGAGACCGAAATATGTTTACAACTATTGTGGACAAAAGTACTCACCTCTAAAGCATTATGCATTAGAAGGTTCTTTGTAGCATTTTCTATTTCTATTGAAGTACTTGACATGTTAATGTCTAATGTTTTAACAAAATCATTCACGATAAGTCCTATAAATATCTCCATTCCTCCATCCTGTAACATAAAACATATAATCATTACTCATTTGTGGGAATAATTGGAAATAATGCTTAGTTGCAAATTGTGAGTATATTAGATGATATGCAGGTTTAGATGTTTTTACAAACATTGACAAGAGCTAAAGTTTAAAGTAGTGCAACAACATTTCCAATCTTAATCAATGTACAAATTTGATTAAGATTAGTACTGTCAACACGGATAACCTTAACTAAAATTCTTACTACAACAATTATGCATGAGAAAGCAGCAAACCTTAAATAGATCTCAATTGTCAATTGGCCATATTTGTTAATCCAGTCTAATGTAGATCACTATTTATTATCAGATCTAATATTTAAAAGGTTCATGTGTACCCTTCTAAATTTTCTTGATGTATGTGTTTCACAGAAAATATGTAATATAACAGATAGGACCATTACCAAGAAAACAATCAAAGAAAGTCTAGAGGAAACTTCCGGGTTGATTTGCTGTGGTGTGCTGGGGTAACTTGGTCCAGAAATTTCATCCACAACTGCAGTGGACATCATTGGTGGCATGGGTGAAGTCTTCTCGGTGAAGGTTCAGTTGTGTCTGAAGCATTAAATGTCGGGGATGCTGTATTTATACAGAGAGGAGTCTTCTCTGATTGGCTCTGAGCCAGCTGAGGTGGTAGAGCTGGTCTGAAGTTATGGATAAAATGTCTACACCCAGTTACCCCAGCAGACCACGGCAAATCAGCCCAGAAATTTCTTCTAGAATTATCAACCCAGCCATGAAAGCCTGCATATACTTGCAATCAAAGAAAGCTTAAAATAAGCACACACTCCATATGCCAAAATGAAAACTGGTTATGTTTTTCAAATGTGAAGATTTCTGCTGTGCAGCAAATGAGATAAATGCTCAGCATTGCCACTTCATTACTTCCACTCTTTTCATATTTCTCTCTCACTCACACATTATTCTAGATCATGCAAATTTGCCTTGTGCTAGAATGGCTGACATAAGGGAACCAAAACTGAATTTTCCAAACTTCTTTAATTTTCCAGTTAAATTCAAAATTTAAACATGCATGCCCACATATTAAGTACATGTTTTCTTAAAGGCTTTTGATTACATCGATCATAAAGTTTTATTGAGTAAACTGGAAAACTATGGAATTAGGGGTTTACGCAAGAAAGTAATGAGTAGTTACCTTTATGGAAGAAGTCAGTTAACAGAAGTTCCCTACAAAAAAGGTAAATTCATCAATAAAATACACTCAAAAATAGAAATCAGTAACTATGGAGTACCCCAACGGACAGTACTAGGACCATTATTATTCATTATACATGTTAACAACATCATGCACCCACTAAATACATGGCGGCGCCGTGGCCGAGCGGTTAGCGCACTCGCCTATCACCTAGGTGGCCCGGGTTCGATCCCAGGGACCCGCAAGTGGTATTCGTGGTGGACGAAGCGGCATCAGGGCGGGTTTTCTCCAGGTACTCCGGTTTCCCCCACCATCTCATTCCACCGGTGCTCCATCTTCATTCCATGTATCATCAGTGTCACCGCCTGCGGTGCCATAGTAGTAAAAGCGGGCGTTAAACACTACAAACACACACACACTAAATACAGCTATTGTCACCTATGCAGATGTACAAGAGCCATTTGCTGGAGTAAAAACACAGAGGAATTAAACTCCACTTCTAAGATCTTGAATTATTTATTTTAAGGCTATCAGCCTTAAATGTAATATGGGATAAACAAAACTGATGCAATTTGACACAGTACACAAACATATATCCAATATGAGCTTACAAATACAGGGTGACACTATCGAGGAGGTGCAAGCACATACATTTTAGGCATAGTAGTAGATAGTCAATTAAAATGGGTAGAATATGTTAACCACATTTGCAGTACCATCAGCAAATCAGTTTTCCTATTAAGGCATTTCCAGATGTGTGGATATAAATCTTGAAACATATTTAATTTGGCTGCATTTATTCCCACATGACATATGGGATAGAAATCTGGGGCTGTTCTGCAAAAGCATGCTTGACAAAATATTTATTCTTTAAAAAAGTTGCAACAGACTTATGTAAAGTTAAAACCAAAAGAGTCATGCAGGAATACTTTTATCAAATAAAAAATACTCATCATCTTTTCTCTGTATGTTTACAGGACTATGCTGTATGTATTGGATAAGCAGAAGTTAACAAGAAATAATCAAATACATGATCATAACTGGGGTTAGGAGGTTCATGTATTTGCATATTTTTTCGTAGGGGTTAAAAATGTATGCTTTTACATTATGTGCACATAGACTCCTTCAATAGAAAAGAAGATAATTTATCAGTTTTTATTGATTTCCAAAGTGCATATGATTCTATATGCAGAACAAAACTACTAAAGAAAGTAAAGAAAATAGGGATACAAGGTCCAATGTTTTCATGGCTATGTCATTTCCTAACACAATGCTTTATTGCAACCAGATATGGAAGAAATATATCTAAATACAAACAAGTACACCGTGGCTTACCACAAGGCGCAGTACTCAGCACAACACTTTTTAATATATTTATTAACGATCTGCCACAACAAATACAAGAACCAGGTGTGAAGTGTGCACTATTTGCTGATGACTTAGTAATGTGGACTTCAAAACCAAAAAGCAAAATTACAGAACTAGAAAAAACCATGCAACAATCCTTAACCAAATTACAAACGTGGACCAAAGAAAATTTAATGACTGTTAATACAACAAAATCAAACTACCAAATCTTTTCACTAAGAAAAAAACCACTAAAAATAAAACTAAATTTTGAGGGTCAACAATTACCAGAAACAAAGGAAGCAAAGTATTTAGGAGTTACATTTGATACTAAACTTACATGGACCAAACAAATAGAAAATGTAATACAAAGAGCAGAGAGGCGCTTTCACTGTTAAAACGTTTAACAGGAATGAAGTGGGGATGTTCCAGAGCAACTCTTAACACAACATACAATGTATATATAAAGCCATTATTTACTTACTGCGGCGAAGTTCTTGTAACAGCAAACACAAAAAAGATTCAAATCTTTCAAAACCAAAGTCTGAGATTAATTACAGGTGCTATCAAAACCACACCAATAGCAGCTATGGAAATACTAACCAACCAATGCCCCATTGAATATGAAATAGAAAAAGCGGCTCTTATTCAACACGAAAAGTTGATCAGACTCCCATTCAATACATGGCACAAGAGAAATTTTACACATACACTAAAGACTCAGGAGAGCTTTCTTTCCAAAATGTATACCTTCCTAATTCAAAGGAAAACTTCATATCTAAAGTCAATCCGACACAAACATTAGACATCACATATTATTTACACCTGACAGAAGAGGTTAAGAAAAGTGATACTCCAACTAGTGTTCTCAATTATTGGCATTAGAGACAATCCATACTAGATTTCCAGAACACGAATGACTCCATATTTATACTGATGGATCGTGGATATCAGACCAAGATGGAGCAGGTGCTGGAGTCACATGTCACCTCTTTTCCTATTACAAATCTTTAAGTTATGGAACTACAAACTTTGATGGAGAAATTGAAGCAATTCGAATGGCTCTACAAAATCTTTTGTACAGAATTTCACATTTTCAGCAAGCAGTTATTCTCTCAGATTCCAGGGCAGCAATTATAGCAATTACTTCCAAGTTGTCACCAAAAAACCAAACAATTATAGAATGTTGGAAAATCCTTACCCATCTAACAGCACTTCAAAAACACCTAGTCTTCCAATGGATACCAGCTCACTGTGGACTGAGTGGTAATGAGAAAGCTGATTTCCTTGCAAAAAAGGGTACCGGCAATGTTCAGAAATCTATAGTTAATCTACCATTTTATGCAGCTAAAACATTAGTCAACTCTGAATTCAAAAAAATTATTGAAAAATATTACTATGAAAAATCAAAAAATAAAAGATGGGAACTACCAAACATTCAAACAGTAATTCCTGAGTATCCTCGAAAAACAGCAGTTGCAACCTTCAGGTTGATTACAGGACATGATTGTCTGGCAAAACATTTAAACAGAATTGGGATATATTCTTCACCACTCTGTCCTCTATGTGATCTGCAAGAGGAAATGGATCGAGACCACCTTCAAATATGCCCGGCCACTTCTAATGCCCCATCCATCAGTGAAAAATATTGGAGAGCAAGAGGATTAATGACTTCATTGTCAGAAATCCAGCATTAGCTAACAACAACAACATTATGTGCACAAATTATGGAATTTTCAGTTATTTGGACATGATTTTATGGTGCATATAACTGCATATTTTCTTGATTCTGATAAATGCATAATATTTCAATATTACAGCCTCTATATGGCATGTTTTAATGATTTTTATGGTTTTTTATTGTTTTTTTTCCATTTGGATAATATTTTTCATATTGGTAGTATTGCACATGATGATGCAACTCATGAAAATTTCAATATTATAGCCCCTATATTACATATTTTAATGATTTTTATGGTTTTTTTTATTATCTTTTCCATCTGTATAATATTTTTCATATTGGTAGTATTGCACATGATGATTCAACTCGCGAGATGGCGAGAAGTAATGCTGAGTCATGTTGTCATGCAGGGAATACCCTTTTTTCCATCCTTTCATTATATGTGTGTGCGTAGAGAATAATCAATGCGTTATCCGAGAGGTTTATATTAACAAAGATAAAGTGCAGGTCAACATTTTGAGCAGCACAATTATAACAACGCTTGCCTGCCCACCAGTAGTTGTGTCATGGTCTTCAAACATAACAGTGTTGTGAACTGGTTCCCACCAAATTAAATTAGGCGTATAAAATGTTGAAAAGCTCTTCATACGTCAAAAATAAAACCAACTTCGAATGCTAGATTAATTAATTTACACAAAGAGTTTTTGGGTAATATATACAGATAATAGGTTACAGTTTTTTGGAGCATGTGAGAAAAAGGCAGAGAGAGAGAAAAGATTTCAAATAGTTCAGCGCATAAACACAGCAAAACATAAGGAGAATTTAATCAGAAAACTTGCAAACAAAGAACCTGTTCAAGAGTGTTTAGAAAGTAGGGTTACTGAATTTTCCTATCACTTGTGCCAAGCATTTTAGCTGCTGATTTTCCCTTGTTCAAAATTAATAATCTGATATTTAAAAACTTTCTTGCTAAGTACACTCAACAACATGTGCCTAAAGAAAGTACACTGCGTAAGACTTATGTAGGACATTGTTGCAATAGCATATTATCAAATATACAAGGTGAATTAGCAGATCAGTTTGTGTGGTTGTTGATGAAACCCCTGATTCTGAGTGCCGTTCTATTGCTAATATAATCATGGGTGCTTTAAATAATGAACAAAGGACTACACCTTATCTTCTTAACCCTAGAACCCTAAGCCTCGTTATTTTTACAATGCACGATTGGCAATCCTGCTTTTACCCTTATAGTTTTCACGCCACAATTATTTCCTTTTCAGTAGCTTCCTAGCTTTTGAAGAGCTTTGTCAGTGGGTGTGCATTGTCGAAATAGGATGCAACAGTGCATTGTTAGTAAGTGCTTTGTCGTAAATTTTACGACGATTAGTGTTCACGTATCCAGAATTTCATAAGGAAGTAGATTTATTTTTGTAATAATCTGAATTCAGGAAAGCAGGATGTGTAATAACAATTCAGGAACGCAGTTGAATCATTGCTTTCGATAGTTTCAGATGAGTATTCTGCATGCAAACGATCCAAATTTTGAAAAAAAGATTATGGCAATGCTTCTTGAAGAAGATAGTAGCCCCGAGATTGATTTTAGCTCCGATGAAGAAATTGATAATGTGGAGTCTGATGATGTAATAATGACTGATACAGATGGTGAAGATATGGCAGGACGAAATATTGATATGTATATGAGCAGCGATGAAAATTCTCCTCTAACTAGGCAACGTGGACGTAAAAGTAGAAGGTTAGAATCTGAACATTCTAGTAATTCTGCATTTGAAAGCGAAGAGAATGGCAACATTTCTTCGCCACCTGAAAGTCTATATACTGTGATGCCACCGAAAAGTATTCTGAAAGCGAAGAACAAACATCGCTGGTCTGCGAAACCTGCTAGTCATTCAAGATGCAGTACACCAAGCAGAAATACAATCCCCATCATTCAGACGCCTATTGGACAGGCTAAAGAAGTGGCAATGGCCACTGTGTATGTTTTATGGCAAGATTAATATTGGCTGTGTAAATGCCTGGGTTATCCACAGGCACAATAATCAGCGCCAAAGGACACACAAATTGGCAAGGAAGGACTTTCTAATATGCTTGTCTGAGGAACTCACTATGCCATGGATGACGAAGAGACTGGAGTCCCCCAGTTTACAAACACACCTCCGGGTAATGATACAGGATATTCTTCCAGAACAGTCAGCCTCCCAAAGGCAAGAACCACAGGCCAATGGCAAGAGAACCATTTGTCATGTATGTCCTTCTAAAAATAGAAGATTGACAACAATGTACTGCAAAGAATGTTGCCATGCATACTGCAAAGAACATAGGGCAAATCTCTGCACAAATTGCTGTAAGTGAGGCGATATAGAACTGTCTCTGTTGTCTCATAACAGTGTAAATGAGTCAAGATAATGTTTTGAGGCAGGCATAAACATTTGTGAGCTAATAGTAATGTATTTTGTAATAGAAATAAACAGTAGTAAATTTTACGAGGCTTAGTGTTTATGTACTATAGGAATATGGTTAGTGTTCCGGGGTTAATGTGTGCGAATTGTCAGCCACTGACAATGTAACTATGACCCAGTTTGTGATGGACTCTTTGAAATTACTATGGTCATGTGGAATAAAATACGACCGGTTACTTTTATTTGTTACTGATGCAGGTCCTTATATGGTAAAATCAGTACAAACTCTGAAAGGTATTTTTCCTAACTTAATTCATATAACTTGTTTGGCACACACTCTTCGTCGCATTTCTGAGACAATACATGATTCTTTCCCATTGGTAGATAGATTTGTCTCCAGTACAAAGATAATTTTTGTTAAATCTCCTAAAAGAGTTAAGTTGTTTAGATCAACATCACCTAATATCCGACTTCCTCCTCCACAAGTGTTAACTCGATGGGGAACATGGATCGATGCAGTTTTATATATTTTGCCGAGCACATAGAAATAGTCGAAGAGGTTGTTAATTCATTGGACTTGAAAGATACTTCATCAATAGAAACTGTGCAAAATATTCTGTCAGGCACTGGGTTAAAAGAGGATCTGAGTTTCATATCTACCCATTTTTCTTTCTTACAAACAGCCATAACGGCATTGGAAGCTGTAGGTTCTCCTTTGCATGAATCACTTACTGTCTTTGAAAAAACAATATGTGATCTAAGTTCGGTTCCTAGTAGCACAGGACAAAAAGTGACAGAGAAAGTGAATTATGTAATTTCAAAAAAATTCGGGTTATAAACTGATGTGCGATATTCGAGATATCCTTGAAAGAAAACCATCTATCACACCAAAAGACTTGACTTTCTCTGTGAAGCAGTTAACATCATTTAAATATGCCCTGATAACATGTTGTGACGTGGAGAGAAGTTTTTCATGTTACAAAAGTGTTTTGCGAGACAACAGACGATGTTTTACAGTTGAAAATTTGTGCAAAGTGTTGGTTGTGAACTGCAATTTAGCAGTTAATACTAGCAGCGGGACCACTTCTGCTTCAACCTCTAAGGAATAAGGTAACTTTATTGTTTACACTAACTCGTCTTGTCTACTGCAAAGGGACATTAATTGTTTTAATTAAATAGTGCATATTTCTTGGCATATTTTCAAGTTTTTAAGAGCATATTTGCATGCATATTTCAGTGTTTTTTAGGGCATGAACTTCCGAGCCCTAATCATAACACAAGAAACAACTCTGATTTCCACAGACAAAAACTTAATAAGGGTATAACAGAGAAAGATGTTAGCACAACAGGAACAAAGGTGTTCAACAAATTAGCAACACAATTAGAAACTGTTGTCTGCTCAAAAAGACTGTTTAAATATAGGAATAAGCAAAGCTTTGTATAACTTAAATGAACTATAAATGTACTATTTGTATGAATTTGTAAATTTGTATGTAATTGTATAACTAGTTAGACATGTCTAAAGTCAATGTAAAATTGATAAACTGGAGTAATAAAAATTACAATTTAACAGCAACTAGATTATATTTATTCACTGCAACCATGCAATGGCTCTTACCTTTTCAAAGCAGTTGTTGCTTAGAAATAAATGGTTTAAAGATGTATTTGAGATCAAAAAGCTTCGTACAATCCAAGCACTTGCAATAGTAAGCTTGCAGCCTGTGAAGTGTAATTCTTTAATGTATTCTGAAGAAGCTAGTACCACAAAAATATGAAATAGAGCATGATCACCAACAGGGTTCAGACTAAGGTTGAGTACATGCACTGGAACTCTGGAGAATTCTAATCCTTCTGCTAAAGCACAGGCACCCACTTGACCTATGAACAAAATGTAATAAGCTCTATTTATTATTACAACTAACAATAATTACTCATTTGATGTTTGTAATAGTTTGATTTTCATGCAAACAATAATGTTTGAAGTAATGTGCAGAATATTAAATGCTATTTCTTGAAATTATTATATATTTACTGCATTCTTTTATGGAAAGCATTATGAGGAAATTTAAAGTATCTCCATAATAATAATTTGTTAGAACATTGTGAAAATAATACTGCTCTCTACAGTTACAAAATAGTATAATTGAGGAGCATCATTATAAACTGCAGTACATTCAAACTGGATAAAACACAATTTTACATTAATTCCTACTATCTCTAGTTTTCTCTTTCATCCTGTAAACTCTCTTTGCATGAAACTGCATTTTGTTCCTGTGTAATTGGCATGTGAAAAGCTGCTGTAAATGCAAACCATATTTTGTATACAGATACTTGAAATTAGTAAAAGGACATCATTGCTATATATTTTATAAACCTATGTAATATTAAAGCTTTCAGTTGTGGATGCCAATGCAGAGTAATTTAGAGCTTAACTTTTTGGGTTGATATTTGGATCTGTGCAAATTAGACTAAACACTATATCCAAGCTAATCAAGTGAGGAGAAAGCTGCAGAGACAGATAGGGAGTAGTTGTAATACAAATAAATTTGCGCATAAAAAAGGGCACAAGTGATAATTGTTATACCAAATTTAAAAGGCACATAAAGTTGTTAAGCAGAAAGAAGCCTCAATGTCTTTATTTTCCTCCTGAGATCATAAGAAACAAATTATTTTGAATATAATAATGCTAGTGTGCCACAGAATCTAAGAAATAAGTAGAAGTTTCACAGAAAAAGTTCAACACCAAATTCAACTTCAGCGATGGAGAGAAAAAAGTCATAAGATGGCAACTCTTTTCATCAAGCAAAAAACTTGAATTGTTGTTGAACTGGGAGCTCACAAGTTGAGAGAAACACATATTCACAAATCAATTATGGTACACCCACACAGTTTGCTGGTTTGAGTTGCAACAAGTGCAGCTCTTCTCAAGATTATGAATAAATTAGGCTTATTGTTCCAGACAAGTATAGCACTATACCATTTATATTACAGATATATATTGTGACACCAGGCCCGACTCCCATCCATCCATTGTTGTGTGCCGAGCCCAGCCAGGTTTGACATCACAATATATAAGAAAACCTAGTTGTATGCCTTGAACCAAATGTGAAGCTGGCAGGGGATTCAGCAATAACCTACACTTTCCATAGCCTTCTTGAAAAACATCTCTCAGCTGAAAAAATAAGGCTTTTTGCAAACATTTGTGGGACAAAAGAAAAAATATGAATATTAGGCATGCACATTACATCATAAAAAGGGTACCACATATTCTGAAAGTAATAACAATTTTGTTGGGCAATGAAATGAGTCAAAACAAACTCTCTTATAGCATCCTAATTTACGTTACCGCACTACATTACCATAGCATGCCACTAGAGGACCCAAAACAAAATGGCGCAGCCCATTGGTAAAGTGGAGTATCACGCGGGAATTTGTTTCCAGCATTTGAAGGGGAACAACGCTGCAACAATTCATGCTGAGTTGGTGGAAGTGTAGGGCAACAATGCACAATCTTATGACACAGTGGTCAGGTGGCGCAGACGCCTTCAGTGTGGTCAAACATGTCTGGATGACAAAGAACGAAGCAGCAGACCCAACCATCATCAGGCAAGGTGATGTTGAGTGTTTTTTTGGGACATCCAAGGTGTGGTGCTGACAGACTATGCTCAGAAAGGGCAAATCATCACAGAATAGCTCTCAAATTTTTTGGATAATTTATTTTCTGCCTTATCTTTAAACTTTAACTTTGGACAAAATATGTTCTGCAGTGATACTTCTCATTTTGTCTTTGCTGCAATGATAACTTGAGGAGCAGTTTTTCAAAACTTGATAGAGGACAAAAAGATGTTTTTACATAAATTACATTTTTTTATTCCAGTACATAACCTTTCATTACACAAGATTTATTTTTGGCAATACTAAACATTATCATGGGACAATTTCAGACAACAGTGAAACTCCTATAAGATAATCATATTTTTCATAGTATTGGCCAGTTAAAAAATGCTAGTTTTTTCAAAACTTGATAGAGGACATGGACTATGAAACAAGCATAACTGAACCTTAATTTGCTACTAGTTTTATTGGTTTTATTAATGTTTTGATTTTATTTTCATTTCTTCATAATTTATTTTTATGTACAATATACAAATTTAATAAATGGCTAAATCAACATTGTTACATTAATGAAATAATAGACATTTATAAAAAGTTACAAAATTATTAAATTAATAAATAGGCACAGAAATTTAAGAACACAAAGTGATTAAACTAGTAAGTAATAATATGTACGCTTATTTTGATATCTTAATAGTCACCGAAATCTTCATAACATCCTTTTGCTTCTTCTGGAATTTCAAAAAATTGCATTAATTTTTTTACATCTTTCTTCTTCTCACTAGATAACACGTTCATCTTCTGTAGACATGAGGACCTCAGCATTTCTTTGTGGATGTTTTAATTCCAGATTTGAAAATAGAAACCTCCACAGGTGACACAGTTTAAGTGCTCTGCACAGTTATAGAAACATTACACGCATTTGTAGAAGACCTTTTGTGCAATATGACACGTTCAATTCCTATGTTAAATGGCAGTTTTGCTTTCACAATCTTCTGAGTAGTCTCCTTCAGTGTTTTGATTAGCCAGTCCCTGTTGAGAACTTTGGTAACTCCATGGGATTGCAGAATTCGGTAGTATTCATTGGGTAACAAAATATCTTCCTTTCTTCTGTACTCCTCCATCCTACCAAATACACGATCAGGAGCCATGTAACTGTGTCCTCGTATGGGAATGAAATGATGTATAGACGTAGGTAAATTTTGTACTTCTTTTCAAAAAGGCAATGAGCGTGGTTATTACTACACTGTTCTTATTTTGACCTGGACATGAATCTGAGAAAAGATGAATAATAGAAGGACACTTCATTTTTTTCTAGGTCTAACAGAAAATTCAACAAAGCAGATGCCACTTGATTACATCCCTTAGATGACGTCAGACGCAACTGTACCTTCACCAAGAAGACTTCGACCATGCCACCGATGATGTCCACCACAGTAGTGGACGAAACGTCTGGACCAAGTTACTCCAGCAGACCACGGCAAATCAGCCCGGAAGACTCTTTTAGAATTTCGAACACCGGCCGTGAAAGCCTACGCCTACTCATGAAACAGATTTTGATTACATCAGGATTTTCTTCTTTCATTATAGTGAGACAGAATATTAGACCCCAATAGAAAATCGTTCATATAAATGTTTGTTAAAAGTGTATAAATTTCTAGTTCTTGTTTGGGTGTATCAGGAACTTATTTTTAATATTCAGGATAGCCAATGTTTTCTCGTTACTAGATAGTCTGTTGTGTTCAATAATAAGAACTATTTGCGCGGATGAATACAAAAATGGCGGTGTGTCGTACCAAAGCGACGCCAAGGGATCATTCAGTAGCGTCTATACGCTCAAGATGATAAGACGTGTTTTTGGTAGCGTGTGAACATGGAACTTTCACCAAACTTTTATCCAGTGTAGATTCTACCAAATCATTTAATTGTGAAGGTCTTTGATTATTTAATATGGTGCTGAGAGTGTAAAATAACGAAGTGTTAATGAATAAATATGTTGTGATAAAGGAACATTGATTTATGCATTCCATTCTGTTACCACGACCCTGTAGATAGGAATCGCGTCTGCTATCACAGTATTTCATCTTTCTGAGAAGAACAATATTCTTGCTGCTATGTGTTAATAATCATTTTAAAAACTGCACCAATAGTATAAAACTTCTTTGCACGAAGTTTATGCAGTCTGTAGTTTGTCCTATATTCATTCTTCGTCTCCAAATCTGTCTCATGCTTTATGGAAATTAGTCCCATCTTGCACGTGGAGCATGTATCAGTGTGTGGTGTCTTGAATGAGAGATTAAAACACTTATAAAAAATAAATTTGTATTTGGATAAAGAGCATGTGGATAGTTTTTCCTTTTCTCTTTTTTTGCAAAACATTTTCCATGTGCTTTTAATATTTAATTCCTGTGGTAGGTAATTCCTTGAATATTTTTGTCTACTGTAGTGGCTTTCTCTGCACCTGCAGCTCTTAATATCATTTTTCACAGCAATGATAAGCTCCTTGTCCTTTCCCCTCCTTGATTTTCTTTAGGTGAATTCCCAGTAGAATTAAATTTTCTTGCAAGGAAGGACAGTCTATCCTTATAAATACCTGCTATTCCCTGAAAACTTGCAGCACAGATTGGTAAGACATCTCCATTTTTCTTTCTGATGCTATATTTAATACTCACAGATTGTTTTCTTTTGGAATTCTCCTCCTTCACTTTCCTTCGTTTTGGAGAATCAATTATCATGTATTTAAGCGGGAATTTGTCTTGGTCCACTTTATTTAGATGTCTTACCTTATTATGGAAATCATTAATGTCTTCATATGTCAGATCTCGTACAATGCATTCCTTACTCTCCCTCTTTATTGATTTCAATGGATAATCTTGAATTCCATTATTACATTTTATGGACGGTTCTTTATTATTAGGTTTTGTAGCTTGAAAATGACGCCTTCTTCTATTTTTTCTGCTACCATCAGATTCAGTCACTAGAGAATCAAACCCTGTACTTTCGTCCACGACTTACCATGAGCTTACGAGAGACTGGTTCAATCGTGCATAACACTAGTGACACAGTCGTAGAAGTGATTCAGAAAACTGTGTGATAAACAATGGTTTTAAGCAATGGCCTATGTTGCAGTAATGCTGCATTATCCTGAGTGTGGAACATGTTTGATTGTTAGGTCTTTGTAATGCTGCTTTGAGAGCGATGTTGATAAAAGATTCTGAAAGAGTATGTGACAACAGAGTTTGTTGTTGACATAAACCACATGCCAAGTAGTATTGTCATTCTCTTCCCTTCGAATCAGAAAATTGTGGCAATAATGCCAACTGAATCATTTTCCATATTATTTAGCCACAGGAAGGCTTTGAAATAATGATATGGTTTTTGTATAGCATTTAATTTCAGGAAAGCAAGGTCGGACAAGCAGAATATTGCAAATTATTATCAGGCCAGTGATGGGTCTTGACAGGTGGCAAGTCTTTTCATTTAGACTGTGCTGTATCGAGTTTTGTAAAATCGCTGTGCATGCGCTCTATCAAGTTATGAAAAAACGCTCATGATTCACTATGCTATACATACGGCAAATATCGAGTTATGCAAAATCTGATTTCACAGACTGATTGATGGCATCGAAAACATACTGATCCCATAATAACTCATTTTTTCAAAATTTGTGATCTATCGAGTTTTGAATAAACATTCCTTCACTTGTTCTTTCTCTCTTACATTAATTATACTTTATGTATGACACAGAAAATGGATCAATGTCATGAAATGCTTTAAACATTACTAGAAAGGAATGATAGGTCCAAATCAGAATCTGAAAATGCAGAGAGCTAACATTTTGCCTATGGGGTGTAAGGGGTAGTGATGTGCCTCCTATAGCCTCTCCTACCCAATTCCCATCCTCATCCTGCCCGTGGTGCACCCTGCTTTTAACAGATGAGACTCTGGGGACCGAATCACAGCGGTATAACTGTTTCATCTAAAATGAAGGAAATGTCATTTACATATGTGTTGGCCTATCACAGCACAACAGCGTCCTTCAGAGGCACATGAGGGGAAGGTCGGTAGATCTAAACACCACCTATTTAGTCCTCCCGGCTAGGTCCGATGGACCCGTTGACCAACGATAGGTGTGGCCCCCCTTGCAAAATGGGGGTTTAAGTCGGGTGATATAACTGCCACATTGTAAAACTGGTGCCTGTTAAGAAAACAGTTACATGAAAGCCACATACATGAGTATGAGTCCTAAAGATAAACATTCCGGAGTTAAAACTGTCCCCCAATCAGATCTCCGGGTGGGGACATCTTTAGGCAAATTTCATCACAACAATTCCAATACTTTAAGAATTCTACAATGGAATGCAGGAGGCATGTCCCAGCCTAAAAAACAAGAGCTAATGAAAATATTAAAAGACCAAGATATAGATGTCTTCACAGTACAAGAAGCCAATATATCAGAAGAACAGGAAATATACTTTGAAATGGATCAGCACACTACACATATACTTCCAAAAGCTTGTCAAATAGCAAGTGGTATTCTTACAGGAATTAAAAGAAATATGAAAGCTACTATTCAAATCCAAAAAACAATGGAAGAACAAGATAAATCAGAAACAGTTAAAATTGAAGTATGGAAAAGTAACCACCACTATAGAATTTACAGTATCTGCAATCCTCCAGACAATATACTAGATCTAAATTCTATTCCCATAGAACCCAAAAGTATTTTAATAGGTGATTTTAATGCACACTCCCCTAGGTGGGGCTACAGATATATAAATTCAGCAGGAAGAGTCATAGAAGACCTATTAAACTCATCAACAATGGAATTAATATTTAATCCAAATGATTCACCCACTTACCTTCATTATAATGGTTCAGGTACAAATCCTGACCTTCTGATGGTGTCATCTGACATAATTGACAATACAAAAAGAGAAATAATAGAAGACCCAGGTTCAGGCCACAGAATCACCATAAACTTGGTGCGGTTTTTGTGATTATTATTAACGTTTTGTAATTATTGTATCGAACGTTGTGTCTTTGAGCTATTGAGATCTTTGTAATCTCAGGGTGTGGTAACGGATGGAATGAAAAATCACACAATGTTTCTTCACCACAATGTATTATTTTATTAATACTTCATCGATACTTTACATTAAATAATTCCTCTCAGCACCATTCTAAATGATTTAAAACGCTTCCACCTTCTCATTTAGTGGAACCAATGCTTGATGAAAGTCTGGTGAAAGTTCCATACCCACACGTCACACTAATACGTCCATATGTCTTGATTACACACACACGAATGGGCAGTTTATGGCGTCACTTCACGCGACACCACCTTTTTCGTATACATCCGCGTATGCGTCCATCAAATAGTTCTTTCTTGTTAGGGAAGCGATCCCTAACCATCCTCCTTTACTTTTATTATGGAACACATATAATTCTAATATTTATACATATATATTAAAATCAAATATGGAAAGATTTATGACGTCTTTGGGCAAACTTAGTTGTTGGTAACAATGAGCATTTGCAACACATTTTTGCCATTTAACCAAATCATACCAACATCAAAAAACAAATTACACTTTTAACAAATATTCACATAAACGATTTTCTTTTGGGGTCTTCTAATGTTCTGTCTCAAACTCCATAAGAGGTCTAATAAATAAAAGTAACAAACCAAAAATTAAAACTTCTTGGAATTTTAAAAAAGCAGATTGGTCCAGTTTCCAAAATGAGATAGAAGGGAAGTGTAATATACTGATAGAATCAGAGTTCAAGTCAACAGATGAAATGAATAAAAAAAATTGTGAAATATTATTGACAGCAGCCAAAACACATATCCCCAGAGGAACGTTAAAGAAATATAGCTACCTTTAGTCTCCATCTTTATCTAAGTTAAAACACGAAAGAAATATAGCAAGAGTCAAAGCTGAAAGAACCAAGTGTCCAGAAGATGTACAAAACTGGAGAAGAAAAGCAGCCATTTTTAAGAAAGAATTAATTACAGCAAAGAGGGCCAGTTTCACAAATTTTGTAGAACATATGGACTATAGGAAAGATGGAAATAAAATATACAAATTCATTAATAAAACAAAATTATCAAAAAATACAACTGAACCATTAAAACATAATAACAAAAGCTTAACTACAGATAGGGAAATAGCAGAATCCCTTAACAAGTTTTATGCTCAGTCACAAAGAATACCCCAAGCGTATAAAAAACAAGATAAAGCTATCCAAAAAACTATCAGAGAAACTAATAAGCCAAAAGATATACGAAATGATATTTTTATTCAGGATTTTAACGAAACAGAACTAGATTTAGCAATAGAACAATTACAGAACAAAAAATCTCCAGGACCTGACCAGATCCACCCAGAGTTCATTAAACACCTTGGCAGGAAAGGAAAAGAAATCCTACTTAAACTGTATAACACGTGTTGGAGAATGACTGTGCCTTCCGACTGGAAAAAAGTCATTATCATCCCGATTTTAAAGAAAAACAAACCCTCAAACAATATTACTAGTTTCAGGCCAATATCTTTGACCAGTGTTATTGCAAAAGTGATGGAAAGAATGGTGGCATCTAGACTTAACTGGTTCCTAGAATATTACAACTTAATTAATAGTTCACATGCCGGCTTCAGACAGAATCATAGTACAAGTGAAAATGTACTCCTACTAAGCCAAGACATCAAGGGAGCTTTCAATAGAAAGGAGGATACCTTAGCAGTATTCATTGATTTTAAATCAGCATATGACTCAATCTGGAGAACAAATTAATTGAGAAGTTGCAATCAATAGGTGTGAAAAGTAACATGCTTAAATGGATAACTCAGTTTATTTCACAAAGATTTTGTGCCACAAAATATAATACATACATTTCCAAATATAAACAAACACACCGAGGACTTCCACAAGGTGCTGTTCTGAGCACAACACTCTTTAACATATATATAAATGACCTTCCATCAATAATAAAAACTTTAGAAACCAAAATTGCTTTATTTGCTGACGATGTAGTCATTTGGACTCCAGGCTCTCCAAAAAAACCTAAATTAATTAAAGACAGAATAGAAACAGCCCTAAACAAAGTACATGAATGGAGCTCCAAAAACCTCATGACTATCAATGTGGAAAAAACAAATTATGAATTATTTACACTAAAATACAAACCAGTTAATATTAAAATAAATTATAATGGTAAACCACTCAAAGCAGTTGATGATGCCAAATACTTAGGCATCACTTTTGACAGAAAGCTAAGTTGGAAAAAACATATAACAAACATCTCAGAAAAGGTTGAAAAGAAACTGCAAATCCTGAAAAGGTTAGCTGGTGCTAAATGGGGCTGCTCAAGGAGAGTCCTTAACACAACATACAAAATATATGTTAAACCAAACCTCTTGTACTGTTCTGAAGCTTTAATAACAGCAGCAAATGCTAACATCAATAAACTTGAACAAATACAAAATCAGGCTCTTCGCCTAATCACTGGAGCAGTTAAATCCACACCTGTTGATGCCATGCTTGCCTTAACACGGACCCCATCAATAACAACAAAAATAGAAGAACAAGCATTGCTCCAACACGAGAAAATGTTACGACTGCCAAACTCTAAATGGACAGAAGAGAACCTCCCCCCTTCAATCCTTAAAACTCATAGTACTTTCCTAGAAAAGGTAACACAGATTAAATCCAAATTGAACATCCCTAACACCAGAGAAAATCTACTTATAAGAGAAAATCCATTGGAATTATTGCAACCTACCTTCAGTTTGGTATTAATAGAGGAAATAAGTAAATCAGACATACCAAAAGAAATACAAAAACTTCTAGCTCTGGAAACAATCAATACTAGATATCCCACAGAAGAATGGCTGCACATATATACTGATGGATCCTCCATGGAAAACCTTACTGGAGCTGGAGTTACGTGTTCACATTTTTCCTTTTATCATTCTGTTGGCAGAGACACAACAAATTATGATGGAGAAATAATGGCTATACACATTGCTCTACGACAATTATTAAATCTTCCCTTAAATAAATTTAACAAGGCAGTAATTCTTTCAGATTCTAAAGCTGCAATTCAGGGAATATGTTCAAATACTACAAAAAAGTCAACAAAAATTAGAGAATGCTACAAAATGTTAACACAACTCCAAAAAGTTAATAAGACTGTTCATCTCCAATGGATTCCAGCACACTGTGGAGTCATGGGGACTGAAGCTGCAGACTCACTTGCAAAGAAAGGCACAACAATAAAACAGATGTCTAAATTCAATTTCTCATATTCCTCAATAAAACACTTGATCATTAAAAATTTTTCTCATTCATACCTACAAGAAATAGAAACAAATGCCAAAGATAAAAAATGGATTACACTACTTTCCAACCCAGATATAATGCCCCAGAGACCAAGGAAAACAGCGGTTGCAGCCTTCCGACTATTGACAAATCACGACTGCTTAGCAAGTCATCTTTACAGAATAGGTATCTCAGCTTCACCAATATGTATCCTGTGTAACGATCCAGCAGAAATGAACGAAGACCACTTGAAGACCTGTAAAGCATTAAGATCAGAAGAAACTACAGTTCAAAAGTATTGGAAAACACGAATGCTAATGGCTTCATTGCCAGATGCAAGGCACTAGAAAACAACAACAACATTTTGCCTATATATGGAATGTATAAAATAACAATTAATTAATACTGATTAACCTAATAGTTATGATCTATAATGCCCCGGAGAGATTGCATGAGATTGTAAGGTGTATGTTATGTCAAAATGAATTTAAGAACAACTTGTGGTTTACTGGAAAGAATGTGATGTCAATTAGAGAATTTAATGTCATGCTGACATTTTTCCATGGTAGCTCAGTTGGTTAGAGCAGCAATATGGTGAGCTGAAGATTTGCAGTGCAAATTCTGGCTATGACATTTTTAGTCTGCTTCTACCTTTCCAATTAACATTTTATTTTCTATTGATGCTACCAAGGAGATATACAACTGGTACACTTCATATAATATAATGGATCAAGATATTGCAGCATAGTGATGATGGAAGTTTCCTACTATGCTACATCTTACCAATAAACAGTTTAGTGGCAGGGGCAGTTACAGTTGAAGGCTTGAAACAATCCTTGAAAGGAAATAACAAACATTGTAAGGAATTAGAAGAATATGTTTCCGGGCTGAGAGGCTGTGGTCCACTGGGCTCTCAGCCTGGAAGCATATTCTTATAATTATTACTCTGGCCGTGACAGCCTTCGTTAATTGTAAGGAATGCTATTTAAAAGTTAACTAAAATAAGACTCTGATTGTTGTGTTCATGAAAGAGGGAAAAGCAAAAATAAAGAATATAGGGTAGTGAGAGAATTTAATTATCTAACAGTTAAAATAAACAGTGTCTTGAATATCAGGAATAAATAAATAATAATCAAGGAAAGATGTTTAAAGAACAATTCATGGGTAAACAGTGTTAGGAAAAATTTGGAAAGTAAGGGTTAGGAGAGAAATCAAGAAGAAGAGAAAATAATGTGAGTAACTTTTGGAAAAAGGAAAGAAAGATTTGAGGATATGGAAATAAAAAAAAAATGTTTAGTGAGATAGCAGACTAGAGATTATTGGTGCTTTATTAACCAATAAAAGTTACTTGGGGAAGGGAAAAATATACAGATATGATAAATAAAGAGCGAGAAGGTACTGCATGGGTAAGAACAGGAGTATGGAGATTAAAAGGTTTAAGGAAGGTATCCCACAAGAGCAATATCCTTCATGTGGTAGAAATGGAGATCTTAAACAAATAATATTTAACTGTAAAGGGGCTGAAATTTGGAGAAAAGAGTACAACAATCATGAGCATTGGCAAACTTTTTTCAGGGGGGGAGGGGGTTCATGTTGAAAGTTTACAATTAAACAATATTAATTCATTATTCTGTTGCCAAAAACTGTAAATGATGAGTTATAGTATTTTTTATGGATAAGCATATTAATTTATGCTAAATAAAAACTGTTCTTTATATCAACAATAAAGCAATAGTCTAATAGTAATTGATTGCACATTACATTTACCAAGTTCCAGGAGGTTGCAACCCCCACTTACCCCCCCCCCCCCCCTTTGCGATGCCCATGACAAAAATAAGAAATGGTTTGAGACAGATAGAAATAATATAGCTAATTGAAATGTTTTATAAAGAGAGTAAAAAGGTAAGACAATATTTAAACAAAGTGAAGAGTAAATGGATATGGACAGCAAACAAAGTCAAAAAAAAAAAAAACAGACTAGAACTAAGAAATTAATCATACAGTAAATCACAAAAAATAAAATAAGTAAATAGATAAATAAAAGTAAAATAAAAATAATCTAATGTATAAGTATAATCAATTACGCTTCCAAATGTAACAGGAATGGGTCAATTTAAATCGGAATAAGTGTTTCCAATTTTTCTTTCAGTTATTTGGTTATTTATTAAGTTTCTCACCAATTAAATATTTCTAATGAGTGTTTCAAATGATTAATTTTGTAGACTAAACTCTGTTTTAAGTAAAATATTTTAAGAGTCACCTATTTTGTTGCTCCGCAAAATTAATTCACATAGATGAGGAAGAAAATGCATGAATTCACTTATCTTTCTTGCACCTTCATTACCAATTTTGCAGTAAGATAAATCTATCACCTGCAAAGAACTGTACTCTGTATGTTCCTTTATAGAATCAATAATAATTGCTGCCAATTGAGATGTTAGCCATGTATGATGCAACCTGAAAAAGGAAAAAATTATTAGAACTAAGAAATTAGGTTACGAACACATCTCATGTCTCCCTACTCTTTAACAGTCAAATTGTACAAAACATGAATATAAAGTGATGAAAATGAATGATTGTTCAAATGATACAAAGATTCAAACAGCTGGCAAACATTTTAACCTTGTTAAAAGAATTTATCCAAAGTTTACCTCCACTCATTTCCTCTGAATTACTTATCAGAAAATCCACTTAATTTTGCTCACAGGCCTTTTTATCAGGCTTGAAGTTATTTTAAGTACCATAGATCTATGACATGGGACCACAGGCAGACTTCTAGCTGCGCCATTGCATGTGTGTGTATATGGAATTGAGAAAGGTCCATGTGACATCATCCCCAGTATATAGGGAGGCTAGAGAAGAGCAGTGAGTGAGTTTTAGAGTTACAGTGACAGACACGAGTCGGTCAGTGTGTCAGTGAGTGCAAGGCAGTTGTGCATTGTAAGAAGATTCAACGAGCATCACAAATGATTACATCATCATAATTAGTGCATGAGAGACAAAGGAAGTAAAGAAGACATTAAAAGGACTGAACAAGGTTATGAGAAGTAAAAATTGTGTGTTGTGATTGCCCAAAAAACTGTAGACTGTGTTAACAATGAGAAAAACTGTGTATAAACAGAGCTTGCTGATGGTTCTTAGAGGAATGTGCGGACAACCACCACTTTCTTGCTTTGGTACTATTCATAGCAAAGTCATGCTTAAGAGAGAAGGCATATTCAATGGCTGGAATAACTGTATCTGGGATTATGTAAATCCACATGTACTGGTAACCTGAGTCTTCCTACATTCAGTGTATGGTCTGGTAGTGTAAGTGATTTTGTGAATGGATCTTAAATACATCCCTACAAAGTGAATGGAACTGTCTACAAAATGTTTCTTGCACGTCCTCCCATAGGTCCTGGAGAGCATGCCATTGATAACTCACAGCCACATATGTTTTCAAAATAATGGGGTGTTGACACATTTTCCAGTCCATGTTTAAGAATACCTTGATACACAGTTTGGTTAAAGATGGATTGATGTTTGTAATCCTCCTGTTCCTTTGCCAGCTCAGTCACCAGATATGATGCAGATGGACTACTTCTTCTGACTTATGTGAAGAGCTTTGTTTACAATAATTTATAGACTTCAAATGACGCTGAAATGGATTTGGTTGCAAAGATTCTCACAGCTGCTGAAGAGTTGTGGTAATATTATGGGATGGTACAGTGTGTGTGACACCCCATTATGGAATACTGCACATGCACACTGAAGAGCACACTTATACAGCACTGTACAGTTCAATGTTTAACTAATACAACTTTAATCTAAGTTTTTTCATTACTCATGCAATTTTCATATTATTTGTACTACAACTTATATGGTTACATTACTTACTTCAGAAATAATGAATAGTTCAGTACTTACTCTTTGTAATCTATCATATTATCTTATGTTCCAAAATATCTTATCATGATCTAAATGGCTTGCTACATTTCTAACAGATTACTCTGTACTAACATTCTCTCACTGGGATGCCAGATGGAGAATGGATGAAGTCTAAAATCCAGAGCATTGGCAAACAGTAACAACACTCTGTATTAAGTTACTTGAGATTATGGGTTCCTTATATCAAAAGGCACAGTCAAAATTCCTGAATAACTTGTGATAGTTTGTGTGCAAGTGCATGAGTATGCGTGCACGCATGTGCGCGCACACACACACACACACACACACACACACACACACACACACACACACACACACACACACACACACACACACACACACACACACACACACACACACACATATTGCTATTCTGTTATCACAATTACAAGCAAGTATGCTTACCTGAATATCCTGACATGTTTTGATAATGCCAGTGCAATTCCAAGATTTCTACAATCTTTAGGGGCCACACCAAAAAACGATCTAATAAAAACTGTACCACAGTGCTGCAGTCCAAACATAATGTCCAATTCCTGTTGACAATTTAAGAACCTTTATTACTGACACTAAGCACTAAAACTATTGCAATAGAATATTTCTATATTTATTTTTTTAACTAACCTTTTGATGATCAAGTGCTTCAGCTGCACTCATTTATTTAATGTATGTGTGTATCTCAACTAAAGTGACACTTGCTAACTAAACTTTTGATGATCAAATGCTTCAGCAGCACTCATTTAATGTGTTTATGTCAACTAAAGTAACACTTGCCATTTCTGTAGGTGTGCACCAGCCAGCCAAAATGGCAACATATGCTTTTGAAGACTAACAGGTCATGGCCACAACTTATTCCTCTACGTAGCAATTCTGATGCAGATTACAAGTTTTCAGTGCTTTATTTGTCCTTTAAAAATACCATGCTATGTACAGCTGGTGCAATTATTTTCTCACAGCACCAACCTGGTGAATGGCAGTAAGTCAAACTTTCCAAACTGCATACCTTGGGAAAAGATTAAATAACTCACAGAAGTATTTGCTGTATACAGAATAGCTGGCTACTTGACATTGCATGGTTAGCATTTTATATTCAACTGTATAATTAATTAATTTTATTCACCTCCCCCTGTTGCTCATTAAATTATAGTACAATTACCTATAAGATTTTTATGGTGAATCCTCCCCTTTAATCCTTACAGCTGTCTTGCCCAGCATTGAATTAGTACATTCCATAAATACAGAGTCTAAAATAAGATAGGAATGATTTTAAATGTCTTAAGTAGTGTACCTTGTACTTGAACCTCTAGCATAAGCGTTCAAAGTTTTTCCAGACTGGACAAACAATGGCAATTTTACATAATGAGTTGAAAAATAGGTGGTACCATGGCTGAACAGTTAGACTGTTTGCCTAGTACTAAGGTGACCCAGGTTTTATCCTAGGGACCTGCATGTGGTATTTGTGGTGGATAAAATGGCATCTGGGTGGGTTTTCTCCAGGTTCTCTGGTTTCCCCTGCCACTCATTCCACTGACTGCTCCGTCATCACCTTTCCATTCATCTATTTTGCCTGCATTTCATATCATCTTCCTCACTCTCATACCTGGTGCTTGGCTGACCACCCACTTCCAGGTCTTCAGTCTGTCCAGTCCATAGATTCATCTGCTCCCCAACCAGGATCTGATCCAAGGCACAGGCTTGCAAGTCATAGGAGCCGACAGTCCTCCAAATGGGGAGGGTAATCAGACAAAGAAGAGGAAGAAGAAGGTTGAAAAACATCAATATGGGTAGCCTTTTAAAGTTATGTGGTATCCTATAATTTTCACCATGTCCTACAGTCAAAGGACATAAATCAGTTCCCTGGTTGATCTACTGGTGTGGTTTAATGTGTAAAGGTGTGAATATAAAAAGTTTAAACATTTTGAACATTGTGTAATTCAAAATATTAATGCTTGCAAGTTCAATTGCCGGCTGGGTGGTGGGAATTTTTCTCTAGCCAAGATTATTTTCCGGCCTTCCCAGATTGTGAATTTAATGTACAAAAACTCTATACCCAAAACCTACTGTAAAACGAATTAACAATATTGCCAATAGGACATAAGTTATAAATGAAACAATTAAAAAAAATGGAGTGGTGTTCATATGGCTTAAACAGTGCAGTTTTTACATAATCAATTGAAAATATGGAAGTTCTTTGGAGTTGTTAGGTGGCTTATAATTGTCATCAGGTCCTAAGGAAGTTGGTCTAGGTGGCTCAGTTGGTTAGACACTGGCCTACTGATCCCAAGTACTGGGTTCAAATCCGGCCCAGACCGATGGTTTTTAAATGTGCATAAAAATGATAGCTCCATGTTAGTAGATTTACTGACATGTAAAAGAGCTCCTGTGGGATGAAATTCTGACACACTGGCAATGCTGATGTAATCCTAGCCATTGACAGCATCATTAAACAACAAAATACATTGCGTCCTAAAGAATGAGCATATAGTATCATTTAGATAGGACAAAGAAGGTTGATTTCAATGTTAGGGGTTGACTGTTGTGGTTAAATGTAAGAGTAGCTTATCATTTGTGTCAGTTTATAGAATCCAATATATCTGATTTTGAGAAAATTATACCAAAAGTCTTACAATAACCTTCAGTAAATGATGAGGGAAACATGATGCTATAAATGATATTGTAACCTTGTCCACTTTTCACTGTCACTCCAGTAAGTTCTCACTGTCACTTCACTAATGTGACCTAGTCCAATTTTCCCTGTCACTTCACTTTAATGACTGTATGTAGTGGTGCAATGAAACAGTGTGAAGTCACCTCTTGTTCCATCCGCTGCACTGCCTGGGGAGTCAAAACCAAGACAATGTACTATCTCGCAGTAGCAGGACTCACTGTATATATCACAAACTTACTTGCAGACTCACCAACTCACTTACTAACTGGTTCACTCACAAGCATGCTCACTTATTTAGCAGCTGCAATTTTCCAGAAAGCTCTAGAGTGTTGAAGAGGTGTGAAGAAAGAAGGGGGAACAAAGAAGGTTCCAAAATAAACCCGTTATTATTTATCTTTATCTTCCTTTCATAGAAGTTTGAAAACAGTGTTGTTGTAATTAATTTAATTTAAAAGGTGAGTTAATTAATAACACTGAACAACACTTACAACATATTTTTCCGGGACGCGTTTCGAAGGTTAACTTTCCTCCAGTTATTGTCCGGTTGATAATGGAGGAAAGTTAACCTTCAAAACGCGTCCCGGAAAAATATGTTGTAAGTGTTGTTCAGTGTTATTAATGAACTCACCTTTTAAATTAAATCCGTTATTATTTGCTGTTTATGCTGGGGGAAAGCACTTAATTTTTCAACCAGCTAACAAGTTGGGAGGTCAGTCAGTCTGTGCCTTTACGCAATAACTGAGGCCTGTAGCTGTAGAATTTAGTTCCCTACTCAGAGCTGGTCATTGTAAGCAGTTCCGCATTATGGAGAAAGCCAAACAAGATGGACTACCATCAGCTTCCCTTGAGGTTGGCGCCAAATGTGGAAGACAAAGCAGTTAATACAGGTTGTCCCAGAAACTTTGCAACTTCAGTGACTTCCCTTCAGTGCTCCTGGGACAATAGAGCCATACGAGGTCTTCCTCCTGCAATCTGCCACTATTTGCATGACAGTCATACTGTATCTTCATCCAGTCACTTGCCAGCTTCAGATGCTCCCTGGGGAGAGAGTGACTATCATTTAGCCTGTTCATTAGTGTCCCAACAGATCACAATTTAGTCATAGCTCCTGTCCAAATACCATGTTGGTCGGTGTCATGTCATGGGTTTGTATACTAATTTGAAGTCCTTGGTTTATGCAATTCTGTATCTGATATTCACACCCTGAGAGAATGCATCCACACTAGATATGACCAAATACGAAACACTAACTGCAGATATTACAAAAATATTAATCTTAAGCAGACTTTCATTTCTAACAGAAAAGTAAAATTACCCATGGTTCCAACTTGATTTCCAAAAAATTTGTATCAACAATTACTGGAATTGCAGTGTGTACACATCATTAATTTAAAAGCCTAGAGAGCAATGAAAAAAGTAACTGTAGCAAAATTAACTTTCACATAAACATGCTATTTTTACTGTTGGTGTCAGGGTTGCCAATGTTTAAAAGTAAAATTATCGTACCAGCCACTCAAAATTATAGATTTGGATTCAAAATGATTGTATACCCTAAACCAAATGCTACAACAATAAATGTATCAGCATAACACATGAAAATGTAATAGTATTGATGTTTATGGTATTCACTTACAAAATTGATGACCTCAATCAGTATTACAACTTTAGTAAGTACTTATGTTTCTCGCACTATTCATCTGAAAGTTCATCATCTTCCTCAACTGTTGCAGCATTATACAAAATTGTTGTTGAGATAAACTTTAACATCCTCTCGGTGACTTGCAAATTTTTGGGCCCACCACATTCTTTCTTAAGCTGAGATGACAGAATATATCCAATTACCATATTTAGCACCAATCTGTTTCTAATTTTGGTCTTTGTTAAACCTGGTTTGGAAAAAACTCTTTCACAAGAAGTGTTTCTGTGGGGCAATGAAATCACTGATAATGCAACCTCCGCCGGTTCTTTGAAATCAGTATTTCCACCAAGGTGACAGCACTCCAGAAACTGCCTGCCTCAGTAGCGTGATGGTTAGCGTGTCTGCCTCACGTTCAAGAGGTCGTGAGTTCGAATCTCGCTTAGGGTAAGTTATCCGGGTAAGGATTTTTTCCGAGGTTTTCCCTACCCTGAGAACACGAATGTTGGGTAACTTAAAGCTCCATGGACCTCGGGCTCATTTGAGCATCATTTCACCCATTTCATTTTCATTCATTTGTCCGATATGACACAATGTTGGAGGAAGTTAATTCAAAAAAAAAAAAACCTCCAGAAACTGCCAGGTTCAGGCATGTTCTTTATTTCACAAGGAATACCACTTATTCTGAGTTTTCTCCATTGATCATCAATTTTCTGAACAGTGCCATCTTCATTAAGATTGCCACATCTGGGCACACTGGCAACAACAGGATAAAGGGTAGAAGGATTAGTAGGATATGTAATGGTTGCCTTAGAGGGGCAGAGACAGGCCATGAGGGCAAAAGTGGTGTCACTATTTGTAATTAATTTCATTTTGCTGGTGTGACAAACCAGTGAAAATGATATTTTGCCAGTATCGAAATTATCGTACACCCCCATAATTATCATATGGGTTGACTACCATGAGTACATACATTCAAATTATCATATGCCCCATAATTATCGTACGGGTTGACAACCATAAGTACATACATTCAAATTATTGTATGCCCCCATGATTATCGTACGGGTTGCAACCCTGGTTGGTGTACACCAGACAGCCATTTTGCAGGGTTATTCATGCATCTCCAGTGACTGCTGGTCAACTGAAGTCTTAGGTTCAGTTTGGGGTGGTTAGATTTTGGTGGGATATAGAAAGGGAAAGGTGTATTGTGGGTAATTAATGTTCTTCCACACAATAGCCGTGTGTAGAACAGGATTGGAAACGGTAGAGTGAGACTGAAAAATTCAATGCTATGGCCAGGATTTGAACCACAGATCTACTGGTTACCGTCTGGCTGCTCTAACCACTAAGCGTAACCACTAATTGTGCATACATATGGAAATTTCCTTTATTGCAAATAGCTTTAATGAGCAAAGTAACAATGTTCATGACTTCTATACTAGACATGTCTATGACTATAAAAGGACTACCAACAGTTCTACAGATAAAGATATTTTTGTAATGAGGCTGATCCTCATATTTTATAAAGTACAAAATAATTCCAGAGTATTTAAAATTATAAAATGTGCTTTAATTAAGACATTTTAAACTTGGTGATTTATAATTATTATATCTGTTCTGTTGAGCAATTTTACAATATGGGAAACATGAACGAGTATATTGAGATGGGATGATGGGTACTGTTTAATATCCATTCCTACTGTATACATCATTACAGGCAGGGGACACCGATGATTTATAAAAGAAATTATTATTGGGAAAGGAGATTTGGAAAAGAAATACTCCAGCTCTAAGATTAACATACCCCTGCTATTTGCCAGTTAAAAGAACTGAGGAAAAGCTGGAAGAAATCTCAGCCAGAGAGAATCATCCTGGCTGAACTTGAACTATGAACCTCCTACTCATGAGTCACTGCTTTAATGAGTTCAGTCACCCATGTAGATAAGCATATTGGGAACTAAGAAAATGAGTAAATGAATAAATCAGAACAATTTATTTTATTTTTTATTTATTTTATAAATTCCTAAAAGTAAGATGATACAACAAATCAGTGATTGCAGTGATTTTAATGAAATATACATAGGAAAAACCAAAAGAAATTTAGAAATTAGATCCAAGGAACATGTTAGGAACATCAAGAGTAAACAATTAGAAAAATCAGCAGTTGTGTTTCACTTTTGGACAAACAATCATAACATAAAGCTAGAACCAAAACTTCTCAAACATATAACTGGAAAACAAGAACTGTCCACATGGGAACAAATCTTCATTTTAAAAAATAGAAACCGAGTATTTAATTTCGACATTCCTCAGAAAGATATTTTCAGCAAGTTCCTTGAACCATTACCAGAAGAAACATCGCCATCCGCACCATGAAACACCATGGAAACCCAGTTATTGTCCGGTTGATAATGCAGGAAAGTTAACCTTTGAAACGGGTTCCGGAAAATTATGTTGTAAGTGTTGTTTAGTGTTATTGACTCACCTTTTAAATTAAATCTTATTGTGTTAAAGTTTTCTAGCACTTTTTGTTTATTGTACATAAATAATGAAAATATTGCCTTAAAATAGTTTTCATGTGTTCTCTACCTACCTTAAGATTTTCCAGTCCAATAAGAAATTCTTTTAGATCAATATGTTCAAAGTACTCCTTGGCACTTGGTACTATGCAGAAACAGTTTTTCTCACATTTTCCCTCACATTTAATAAATCTGTGATTTGGTAACAATTGTCTTATACTTAGCTTATGCACATATGGTTTACAGATGCTCACTATATCAGTTACTTCATCCACATTATAGTTTTCAGGATATAGTGTTTCAATGTATTCTTTAATGTGCCTTTCAAAATATAGTTTCTTCCATGAACAGCTATAATCGTAAACATTTTGTACCTGAAATGATTAAGTAATGCAACATACTGCATCAAGGTGGAAAATGAAATGACTGTACAGCTAACTTTATACACTAAGGGAGACAAGTTACCAGAAAACACTTTCATTTTTGTAAAAAAAATCTTATTCTGTGAGTAATACTAAAATCAAATGTGAAGTTTCCTTCAATAGATTCAGTGATACTGTATCTTTAAACTATTGCTTTTTGACTTACATATTTAGACTATAAACCTTGATTGAAAGGACTGGTAATACTGGACAGGTTTACTTACTGAAACTGTATAAAAAGTTAACTAACACATTTAGATTAGCTTCTTAAAAAAATTATCTCACTACTTTTTTAAGAATGAAATATAAATTAGTCATCACCCACTGAATATTATGAGAATTTCCAAAGCAATACTCACATATATAGCTCTCAGTTTGTGGAAACAATACTGTAGGCTATTATTCAACAGGCACCACTCCATAAGCAAAGATGTCAACATCTAGCATCATGAGTGTCAGCAGACATTTTTTCAGGGGGGAAGAGGGGTGGACAAATGTTGGAAGTTTGCAATTAAACAATATTAATTCATCACTCTGTTGCTAAAAACTGCAAAAGATGAGTTATAGTATTTGTTGCGGATAAGCATATTAATTTATGCTACATAAAAACTGTTCTTTAGAGCAACATTAAATTGTAATTGATTGCACATTACATTTATTATTTTCCAGGGGAGGGGGCTGCAGCCCCCCTTGCCCCCCTTTGCGATGCCTATGTCTAGCATTACTTATCATGGCCCCATATCAAAATCCCTTCTGTTTCTCTAATTTCCTTTAATTTTTCTTAATTCTTACCAATCCTGAGCATAAATTCATTCTACATAATAATTCAACTGAAATGTAAATGTTGTATAAAATTAAGAGTTTGAACTTCATAACAGTTTCATGGAAAACCAGTGGAAAACCAGCTATATGTTGTCCAATTTGTAGACCAAGCTCAGAACCATTTCACACTGTAGGCGTCCTCTAGGTAATTGAAACTGAGTTTTATTTATGGATCCACTGATTTTGAAGAGCAAGGTGTTGTATAAAATTAAGAGTTTGAACTTCCTAACAGTTTCATGGACAACCAGCTATATGTTGTCTGACTTGTAGACCAAGCTCAGAACCATTTCACTCTGAGGCTTCCTCAAGGTAATTGAAACTGAGTTTTATCTATGGATGCTCCTTAACTGCTATGGTTCTGAGCATCCCATTCGATATTGGACATGAAAGACTGCTTAATTTTGCTCAGAGACCTTTTTATCAGTGGTGCCGTGACTGAGTGGTTAGACCGCTCGCCTACCACCTAGACGGCCTGGCTTTGTTCCCCATGTGGTATTCACGGTGGATGAAGCGGCATCTGGGTGGGTTTCCTCCAGGTTCTCCGGTCCCCCCCCCCCCCCACTCATTCCACCAATTACTCCATTATCATCTTTCCAATCATTGATTTTGCCTGCATTTCATATCATCCTCTTCCTCACTATCATACCTGGTGCTTGGCAGACCACCTGCTTCCAGGTCTTCACCCTGTCTGGTCCAGAGGTTCCTCTGCTCCCCGACAGGCGTCTTACCCTAGACACTGACTTGTAAGTCCTAGGGGGTGTAATTCCTACATAAAGGGATGATAATCAGGAAAAGAAGAAGACCTTTTTATCAGGTGAGGTTCTTTTACATCCCATAAATGTACAACATGGAACTACTGGCTTTACTTCCCTTCCAAAGGAAGTCATGCTAAGATATTTGGAATAATACCTAAAGTTCTAATTATGCCGTCAAAAGAAACGCACAATGGCCTACCCATAAACTCGTATACCCATATATATATATATACTGGATGTCCCAAAAAAACACAGATAACGCTTAGTATGTTGTGCAAGATGGCAAACTGATCAATTTTCAAATAGGAACCCCTGTCCGAAAATGCACAGTTTGGATGCTGGAGAGCGTCAAAGTTTGAGAACGAACAGTTGTGGCAATTTGTTAACATTCATTTTGGTAACTTAATACGGAAGGTATGCAGCCCTTTAGCCATCTGTGTACTAGTATGAACCACCTGAGCATAATAACATTCCTGTGCATGCGCTAAATTCTTCCATAGAGTCCTTGGTGCGCATCCTACTGCGTTATTTGTGTAGCTC
Organism: Tenodera sinensis; assembly: GCA_030765045.1. Taxonomy (NCBI): domain Eukaryota; kingdom Metazoa; phylum Arthropoda; class Insecta; order Mantodea; family Mantidae; genus Tenodera; species Tenodera sinensis. Next base: position 52,664,279 of record CM060962.1, on the reverse strand, counting down.
CCAGTACAGTAACGTTTTTAACAGCAGTGCAACACATACCAGTACACAGCTGCAAAGATGGCTGACTTGAGCTCCAGCATACTTTGATGTAAATGTGTGGAATCACCTCAACGTTGCATACTCAAATCAATGGATTGATGGAGGTGGACCAATTCCATGGCCAGCACAGTCACAAAATCTGACACCTCTCGACTATTTTTTGTAGAGTTTCATTAAAGGTATGGTGTATGGCACTTCTGTAACGTCAGCGGAGGACCTTTTTGCTCGAGTCCACGGAGCAATTGCATATCTTCAGAGACAGCCGCACGTATTGAGCCATGTGCATGAGGCTCACCATTGCCGATACAGGCTCTGTAATGACGTAGGAGACACACAGTTCGAAGCCCATTCATAATGTTGACAGCTTGATGTTGGGTTTATTGATGACGAAATGTGAACGTACACTGATCTCGCACTTCGATGCGCTACAGCATCCCGCTAGTAATTTTATTTTTGATTGAAATTTATATCTGGCTATTGCCATGAATTTTTTAAGGGTGCTGATGACCTCGAAGTTGAGCACCCTTAAACCAAACCCTCCCTCCCGCTAGGGCATCCAAAAGTTTGCCGTCCCGGACAACATACTAAGCGTTGTCAGTGTTTTTTGGGAGACCTGTATATATGCAGATGTTTAAAAAAAGTGTCCGTTATTGCAACAGGAGTTGGCATTGGTCAAAACTAGAATAAATGTTCGTATAAACATATTTTTGGAAACAAATCCTTGTTGAGATATGAGCCATTTTAGACAAATGCCCAATGTATCGATATTTTTGATAGTTTTGGCATACGCCAATGTCTTTAAATGTCCCCACAGCCAGAAACCTAAAGGATTGAGGTCCGGCGAACGGGGAGGCCATGCTACAGGATCTCCTCGACAAATCCATCGTCCATTAAATGTTTGGTTTAGGTATTGTCGCACGATGCGTACAACATGGGGTGGTGCCCCGTCATGCATAAACCGCATGTGTCGTCTTTCCACAAACACAACTCCTCCAAAAGCATGGGAAACTCATCGCGCAGGAATCGATTATACACAGCACCTGTTAATCTGTATGGTAAAATGTGTGGTCCTAGTAGTCTGTCACCCACAACTCCTGCCCACACATCGGGACTAAATATACCCTGATACTAAAACCAAATATTTAATAGACGATGAATTGGTCGAGGAGGTCAAATAACATGACCTCCGCGTTCGCCGGACCTCAGTCTATCGGATTTCCGGCTATGAGGACATATAAAGGCATTGGTGTATGCCAAACCCATCAAAATGTGGATACGTTGGACATTTTTTTCTAAAATAGCTCATATCTCAACATATATTTGTTTCCGGATATATGTCTATAAAACATAATCTAGTTTTGACTTATCCCAACTCCTGTTGCAACAGTGGACACTTTTTTGAACACGTGTGTGTGTGTGTGTGTGTGTGTGTGTGTGTGTGTGTGTGTGTGTGTGTGTGTGTGTGTATGTGCGCGCGCGCGCGCGCGTGTGAGTGCAGCATTGACATCTTAACCTTACATCATTAGAAATCATGCAATACATCACCTCGAATTCCCCCTGACAGCACTCAGGACTTGCTCTGGGCTCCAGCCGGGGATCTCATAATTTGAATGCTAGCAATCCCATTGTAGGGTTCACCGAGCGCGACCCGGTTAACCTTGCCACTCTTGCCTGAGAATATTAACTGCACGAAGAAGGCGATTTAGTTGCACGGCTCCGCATGCCGGATAATCGCCACCGGGATGGGCGGTTCAGGGGTTCATCCTTTGCCTCCTTAGGGGAGATAATTAAACAAACCAGGTGCTGCACTTCGATGTGTGTTGTCCCCTAGGATTCAATGCAGGCGCGTGCATGCATTCCATTCCACTGGGTAGGTACTAACATTTACTAACCGGGATGCTAACCGGACCCTGACCATAAATTGCATTTTGCCTCCTACTAACATGTCAACCTTTCTCCTTTGTCTTGCATGTTAAGTTTACTAACAGCCTACGCATAGGAAAACGATGTAGCATCTGAGGCCACCCCTACAAAGATATTGTTAGACATAGCACACTTCTTAACATTACTTACTCAATGCGCCACACTTCAAGCAATGGGTGCTTTCACCATGGTAGACAATAATCAAATATTCGTAGCAGTATTGTACAACCCATGCCCGTTAAACGCAGCTGACACAGATCAAATAATCCAAATAAACAACAAAATAGCGTGAGACCTCTACCCCAAGCACCACATTTGGAACTGCGTGCAAACTAATCCATCGGGAACAGCACTACTAAAGCACACAAACAATCTGGCATTATTCATACACCAAACAAGGCAACACAGCCCACACAAAATCGAAATAGGAATCGCCTGGCAAATAAAAGTGTCCACTTACTAGTCAAAAGCGAGCTTTCCGCAGAGCAGCTCCCATTAATAATCGCTTTTGAGAGAGCTAAAATGTTGTCACAACAAATGCGCAATTACATGAAAGTGAACTGGGAAATTTTCGATCAGACAGTAAGCGAACATCTCCCCTCTGCGTTGATACGCTCAAAGAAAACTTAAATTCAGTCATAATTCAGCTAGAAAATGCTATAAGTTTGCAAGCAACGTGCCTGTGTCGGTAGGCGCACCGAAACAAAACCCCACAACGCTGCCGATAGATCTTATCGAGCGAGACGCAAGTGACAGTGGATAAGATACATAGGTGATCTATAAATCTTTATAAACCTCAACGACCTAGTCACGGAGAGAAAATTAAATTATACGCTAACACTCTAGACAATTTAGACCACAAGTGCACAACACGGTATAGCGCATCACGAGGTGCCGAAACCAAGAGTAACTACACGCCGCCATTCTCCACCACAACTAATCGACAACAACCATAGACCAAGAAACAGCTGACGTACTAGCCGACATCCTTCAAGACACATTAAGCTCGAACATATCACCTTCATGCACTCATTTTACCGCTTACACAGAGACAGAAATGCTAAACATTCACGAACGCCAAGCGCAATCATGTTAGGAAAACATGCCTGTCGGAAATCAAATGTGTTATCAAACATGAACCAAAAGAAAATCTGCTGGTCCTGAAGAAGTTCCCAAAGTCACCTCAAGCACGTACAGGAAGATGCAATACAACTACTGACAAATATTTTCAATTACTGGTGTACCCGCTCCACAGTTTCAAGGAATAATACTCACAAAGGGAAGAAACCACAGATTTGCACGACACAACACAACCGCTCATCCTTTTCAGGGAGAACATAAATTGAACCCAGAATGTAATCTAGCTGGACATTTAATGGATCCAGGACAAGCATGGAAAAGTCATATATATCAAGTCAGATGGAAACTCGAAGCCCAATTAAGCAAGCCATATCAACTAATAAACTTAAACGACCATTACATGTCTAATTGGGACTAATCATATATAGAACACTGATCTAATCTATATTAATCTATACAGCACCGGTAGGGATACGCTGCTAAAGTACACATCAAGAGGCCTCCAACTTTTCAAAACAAAGTCTTACGGCTAGCTTCCAAGGTGACAGTAATTGCACCAGCAGAGATTCTACATAAGGAACTTCACAATCGAAGGCTCCATTTGAAACGCACAAATGGTCCGCAACACATTACAAGCCATTGCACATGATCATGGGTGTCGCGAAGGGGGGCAAGGGCGGGGGGGGGGGGGCGGCCCCCTCCCTTGGAAGTTGGTGAACTTAATGTGCAATCAATTACTGACTATTAAACTATTATTTTAATTTTGATGTAAAGAACAATTTTTATTTAGCACAAATTAATACGGTTATCTGCAACAAACATAAATTTTGACAATAAAATAATGAATTAATATTATCTGATGCGAAATTCCAACATGTCCCGCCGACGCTCATGTACATGATTTAGACAACAATAACACAGAAACAAACAAGCACAGACAGCCACTCTCCTCTTCGATCGAACACTTTAACGGCACAACAGAAACCAATATAACAAGTGTTCCTTCGCAAATCTCCTATAATTTCCCTAATGGCCGCCCAACAATCTTCCTAACAACACTACATCTTTACCATTATAGACTTCCAGGCTTCTGCAATAGCTCATAAAGTCCTTGTGTTACGCAACCACGGCAGATCAAGTAGACGAGTGCCTCCCCACGTGATACATGGGTGAAGTTACTCTATAATTGGATTGGCTGCTGAACAGTGTGAGCGCATACACAACAGCAGGATACTAGGCAGTGCAAACTACAACCAATAGTACTTTGGGATAGCTCCCTAGCGATTGCCTATCGCGGCCAGGTAGGCATTTGTAGCTAATTATACAACAACGCAAGCTCGCATGAAGTAGTTACATTGGTACAGCCGGCTCCAAAAGTTTTCCGAGGGACAAGAGGGTGTAGGGGAAAGAGACGAAAAAATGTCCTATGTACTACTTGCCCGTGGTCCGTCCGGCTAAGCGATGGCCTCACCAGAGGTATTTACTTTTGTGCGTGTTCCTCTTACGTGTGGTCAGTGGGGAGCTAACAAGAAGCTAAATAATCAGTTTTATTCTACCCAAACAAATGAAAATCAGTACATTCTTTTCTGCATGTATTTAAACAAGTAACGTTGTTTTATTGTGGTAGCATTAACGACGTTTAAGAAATATGTTTAAACATTCCTTAAACAAAGATAATGCACATAATGTATTCCTCGGTAATGAGGATGGTGGTGATGGTAGTGGTGGTGGTGGTGGTGGTGGTGGTGGTGGTGGTGGTGGTGGCGGCGGTGATGGCGGCGGCGGCGGCGACGGCGGTGGTGGTGATGATGATGATGATGATGATGATGATGATGATGATGATGATGATGATGATGATGATGATGATGATGATGATGATAGATAAACCAGTTCAGGTTTAGAGGGTGATAGACAAGAAAGCTGAGGGGGAGAAGCTACTTCGTAACCTATAGTGGTTGATGCCTCATAGTTTTTTGAAACATTAGTTCTATTACTTGTGTTACGGTAAACTTTAATTTTCCATTGAAGTTCTGTTTTCCTGCTATTTCCGAGAAACAGCCATTCCATGTTTTACACTTCGATGCGAAATTTCAGGTGAAACACAAGATTTCATGTTGCTGAATAAAAGCAATTTGCAAATTTTACAGCGCGTATTCGTGTCTCCAGGAATCGCTTAAAAAACGTGGCATATTAAAATTATTTAAGGATACCCATCTGTGAAATTTTGAAAATCTACAGTTTTCATTGTATTGATTTGAAATTTTAACACAACAATAACTGTATAGTGAGGAGTAACTGCTAAATTTCATACATTTAGGCAGATTAGTTGCAAACATATTAATATTGTATTATATATTTTTTAATATTTGTATAAATGGTTCCCCATGATGTAATTTTGATTTGAAAAACTTGATAATTTTCGGTTATGTTCTGTAATAGAATGTTAGCAAATTGATGAGATAATTCCTTAATCTTCTTATTAGTTTGGATAAAAATAAATTTGAACGTTTAAATTCATAATTTTTTTCATTTAAATTTTGAAATGTAAACTTTAATATGTAATTACTCAGCAGCTATCCACGTTATGAGAAAATTATCTCATCATTTCTTTTTAATGTTACTTCTAAGCAGGTACACAAAATTTCATGCATAAGTACTGAAAATTGCATCGTGTGGAGCATTTTAAAGAGCAAACAGTGCTAAAAATAAAAACGTGGAAAAACTAAGTCTGAAATCATAGCAAGGATAATGGAACTGTATGGATTTAAATGGACATGACCACTTATAGGCAATCAGTTAGACGGCCATGTGCCATAGATAAAAGGGCCGTAAGGCTATAAAAAGCATATCAAAATAAAGCAGACGATTTATACTATTTGATAAAACAAAAATCCATTTTTGGCAATTTTTGAAATTTTTAGCCTTTTTTCACAGATGGGTATCCTTAAACCTTTTAAATTTAATTTCATTAAGTGATATGACGCCTCTAATGCCAAATATGTAGTTTCTATCCTCGCTGGGAGTTCGTTCTGGATTTATAACGTTAATGTTGTGTGAGACTACTTTCTTCCGAACAAGTGTAAGAGAAATATTGGAATGATATTCTCTTTGGAGTTACAAACACCTTACGTCCCGCACTCTTGTAAACAGGTATGAGTTGGCAACTCGGCCTTCGAGACTACCTGGCATAACTAATAGTTAAGCCATCCTGGGTTCCCCCCGCGGTTAGCAGCATGGGAGTCGGAAAACATTTGAAGCCGACCCTGTACCACAACTTAGACTAACGAATGCAATTTAGAGTACCATATTTGTCTCTAGACATTCACTCTAATTGTATGAACATCATTATAGGACTAGCCACTCGGATTACTCAGGGCATGAATCATATATAATCCCCGGTACTCGTCATTAAATGCTCTTGCGTGCAATACGTGCCAGCATCTCACATTCTACTAACCAGGGTGCTATGAGGGACCCAAACATTCTGCATACTGGTTGGCGTAGCGGAAGCGATGCAGCTCCTGGTGACTATCGCAACCAGGGCGGTGAGTGTGGGGCCGCTACTGTTCCTCAGAAAAGGGGGGAAAATAAATCATTCATGTTCTTTAGGTTAATGCATGCAACTTAACGTGTGTTGTTTGTTTGCACGTTTGCATTAATTGTATTAACACCAATATACGACTAACTACCTGAGATTGTTCAAAACATCTGTCATATGTAATTCCCAGTAGTCATTGACGTGTCGTGTACAATGCATGCCAGCATCTCATCTTTCAGTCTACTAACCGGGGTGCTCAGCATTTTCACTGAGTAACTCCGTGCACAACTTGATACAACTTGCAAAGGCATTTGGATAGCAGGTGATGTTGCTCCTGGTGATGGTTGTCACCGGTGACAGCAAGCGTGGTACAGACGAAGGAAAGAAATGAGAGGTTTCAGCAAGACATCTAGTTTTGAAGTGTGCAACTGTCCTGATGGCAGTGAGAAAAGATCTGAGCTTGCATCCGTAGACGAGGAAAAGACTAACAAAAATAAAAACAAGCTAAACCGTCGGACATAATCCCAACCTCAAACAGCCTCCAGGCACTCCAGAAGGGACATGAGCCTATGCAGGCTACCTCCCACAAAATGACGAAGTACCCATGATCACCCCTCTCTACAAGTACAGCCAGATGCCTCGGCAGCTCCCGCAGCTGCAACAGCAGCGCCTAAGCAACATTCGACAAAAACCACGTAGATCCTCCTGAAGGATCCCAATGACGCTCTGCAGATTGTCGAATAATACTTGTCTTCCAACCCATACATACACTTCTCTGTCCGAAACATGCGCGGAACCATCCCCTTCAAAGTTGAAACCCCTAGAGACCATAGGGCCTATAGAAGATATCTCACGGACGCAGGAGTCTAATACATGGCCACCTCTCTCCTCGAGGAACGCAATATACATGTGACTATCAAGCACCTGCCGGTGCATGTTACTGTGGAAGAGATCTTCACTCTTCTCACCTACAAAGGGTATTCGCTGGTCTCCGTTTCGCAGCTGCGCTGCTTTCGTCGAGCAACCCCGAACAAACGGCCTCAATTTAGAGTTGAACTGCGCAAAACGGAACAATCCCCGGCTGTATACGGTGAATCCAGAATGTTCTCCGCGAGCCAAGGAAAAACCTTCACGAAACGCATAAATCAGAGATTCCCAAGACTCAGCCTACAACCATTCACTCTTTTCTGGGAGAACATAAAGTGGACTAGGGATATAACATAGGACCTAAAACCGATCAGAGGCTAACATGGACAGGCCGCATGAAACAGCTCAGGAGTTGCGCTTAGCTTCCACAGTGCCAATAAGCGCACCTTCTGACATCTTACACAACCAATTAAAAATGCTTACTATCCACGAAGTCGTTAAGCTTTCTTTTGACATAGGTATACAAAACGTTCACAGCAAACCGCAACCCTTAAGTACGCCTTAGTAAACTGCATCAGACCAACAAATACAAACGACACTTTCACTCTTTGACAGAAGGCTGTTCAATGACCCAACAGAGCCACATCCGAGAATTGTGTGACAACCTCCTAAAATCTCCCCTTTTTACTAAGACACTACTCACTACATGACCTCCTTAATGTAACAAATTTCCAGTCCATCAGCAGCCTTCAAAGACCTTGCATCACCCAGCCAAGGCGCACCGGGAGATAAGGGCGTAGCTATGTGACACTCGTGAAGCTGCGTGAGATGGATTGGCTGCTTATCTGTGTGGTCACAGCAACGAACAGAACAAAATGGGCCGACCTATCCGACGAACAAGGATAAAATTTGCGAGAGCTAGTTTGAGCCCGGGAGACTTCTTCTTGGGAAAAACAACTAGCTTAATAAATGACGCCCTTCCCAATCAGGAAAAGGAACCCTGACAGTTATGCATGGCACATTAACCATTTAACTAACCCAGGTATATGCACTAACCTCAAAAATATATTATGACTAACCACCCTAAACTTCACATTTGCGCTAAGTACAAGAACGTCATACGACTACCCGGGGTTGCTCCGGGCGTATGTAATCTGTAAAACCACGTAATTAACATTTCACTTAACATTTAACATTAAATACATGCCGCTTTACACATTTCATTTACTAACTGGGGTGCTATGCGGAACCTGAATATAACGTACATGACAATATAACAACCAGGCGCACTTACAAACGGAGGGGCTTCAGTGCGTAGTCATGCTCCAATTGCGATTCCCACGCTCTCAGCTTCAGCGTAAAATGCATTTCCTCCCTAAAAGAAAAAAAAAAAAAAAAAAGAAAAAAGAAAAAAAAAAAGGAATTATTTCACTTCGAGACACCTTAAGAAGAAGCCTCCAAGATACTGCCGTCGGAGTAACATTCCCTGACCGGCAAGCAACGGAGGTCGAGAAGCCGCCACAGTAACTCTCGGGTGTGGGCCAGCTAGCCACCGCAGCTACAATGTGCTGTGCTTCACGTAACAGGGGCATTCAGCAATGAAGGTCAACCACATCAATTCACACCGACGACTCACGCCTCTTGTCTGGTGTTGGCCAGCAGCGCCGATCTGAAGGCTGCTTTGGCTTCGAGCCTGACCTTGTTAGGTCCGTGTCTACGGGTCAAGGTTAACTAACTGGAACGACCAAGTCCTTGTCGCCGCCGAGGTGCTAGGGTACCAACGCCTACTACATAACAGAATGCATTGGGCGCGCCGATACCTACAGTGGCGCGTCACGCTTTACCGGCCATACTAACTGCCCCTTATAACTCACGAGCAGGCAACCAACACACATTCATCCGCCGTCGTACATCACATCAACACCGGCATCCTTAACTGGGGCGGCGACGCATGAAGCCTTACAGACTCTCCATGCCGAGGTACTGAATATCGGTGGCCGTTTAGTCGCCCGGGAAGAGATGCTCGCCGCTACCATCACTGAGAAACTCCAGGACCCAAAAGCAAACATCATAGTTGCCTACCTTCAACACTAAACTAACGCCGCCGAATTGTCAAGATCACTAAAAAGAATTCACCACCCCTCCGTCCGTCCGCACGCCCTGAATGATGACTTCGGAAACATTCCAGATACGCAGCAGCAACTTCACTGCTCCAGTGGACCAGTTAAACTATCACCATTCGTGATTCAACGTTCTCAGTGATTGGCAGATGCTACGTTTGTGGCCTAAGAGCTAGTTCCAAGTAAAGGGTAGCACAGAGCCATATTATAAACAGAAACCTGCATAGTGGAGGATACAAGTGCTGTTATAAAGGTAGGCCATGGCAGTGTCTGTTGAAATTCGTGCATTGATCATGACGGAGATGGCTACAAGAATGTAGTAGTGAAAGGCCATCAACTCCCACATTTTCCAAAACAGCATGCCACCCAAACAACAATGTGAATTACTATGTATAAATATTACCACTGGCATTTGTATACAAACTTGCAGATGCAAATATGAGTGGCGATTCAAAGGACAGCCTACTTGAGTGTCCAATAGATGATAACATATAGATCTGAGGCTATTAATAAACTCAGCTGCATGTTGGAATAACGATTTGTGTAAACTACAATGCCACAGACATGGAACTTAAAAATAATTCTCTCTCCTAATGCACTCAATCATTTTTTCCATGGCTGAACATTAAATTAAAATGTTTAATAGGTTGATTTACTGTGGGTATCATTCTGTGATGGTAGTAATCTGTAGTCAGTGGCAAATAATGTGTACCTTTTGTCATTATGTTATCTCAGAAGATTAACTCAGCTAAAGCAAAGGCACAGTATCGCCACTGCATTGCCAGACATTGAGTAATTTTGCCCGTGAGTATGACATCACAGGTTAAGCCATCTGCCTACCACTGCTCTAGGGGTAACACAGTAGCCTCAAGTTCCCAAGGTAACGAGTTCACTGGATGGCAGCTCTTTATACAAATGTGGGTGCTACACTGGACAGCACTACCCATGCCAATGGTTCCCTTTCTAACATTAATATTTACATTCCATTCCTTTCCCTTGGTAAGATAAGCCAACTGTTTCTCCTCTCCAACTCTTCTGTTTCCTTACTGTTTATGGGCTGTACACAAGACTTGCTCATGGCTGCAGCCCAGAACACCACTCTCATACATCTTGCATGCCAGCTAACCACATTACAGGGCTAATTGGGTATTCGACTTACATTCTAACATCAAGCAATACTCCCTGCACATTACATTTCAACTGTACGAAGAAGGCGACACAGTTGCTCGGCTCTGTATGCTGCACAATCACCATCAGGAAGGACGGATGTCAGGGCCATCCTTTGCTCTCTTAAAAGGAATAAAAACACTTTTGCAGGAGGAGAGAATGCGAGACTCAGAGGAGAACAGAACAACCTGGTACCAAACTTTGCTAGAACAACTTCTGGCAGCCACTCACCTCTGACAGCTTGCAGTTAAACGGCCGCTTTTGCAGTCTCTGTATTTTTGGCCAGGTGGAGCAGCGGGGCCATAGCGGTCTTCAACCCCAATGGTTAACGGTACACTATTTATGCTCAGCTCTCTGCTGTTTGCATCTTTCTACACTGCCAGAGAATTTTTCCTACTTCTAGTATCCTTTTCTCTCTATATTAGTGATTAAGTTCCCTCACGCTTCTGTTTTCATGCTGATTCTAAAGCATTTTGTTTTCTTTTTCTAAGTGCTTTATTTAGCTTATGCTTACACAGGACTGACCCAACAAGTCTAAGGCAACTCCTTTGAACTGCAACTCTCCTCATACTTCCACTCCAACTTACCAGATCACCCATCTACCTGCATTCCGATCCTCTTCTACCGCATCCCGCTTACCCCTCAACCTTTCCATAGCCAACCTACAGCAACCATTATGCCCACTATACCATGTGTATCTGTACCTGACTTCCATCACAGTGTCCCCAGCCCATTAGCTCCCTTTTCTGTAAAATTTCCACTTCAATTTGATTCCCCCAAACAAATGCAGTGAAACAATCACATCATCAAAGTTGTTTACAAAACATTTTGTCCTTTTTCTCCCCTCTGAAAACATACTATAGGTATATGGAGCCAAGTATATGAAAGCCATTGTGAAGCGGTTTTAGCAATAGTGGCAAATGTCTCTATGTCCAAATTATAGATAGAATATATATTTCCCAGAAAAGGATAAGAGATAGAGATATAGTTACTTAAAATGTTTAATTATATCATCAAGATGTACTTACAATTTTCTTTTGAGGAAATAGTTACTATCACTCTATCAATACTCTTGTTTTTCCAAGAACACTCATACTAAATGTTGAAAATGCTAAAGTGTTTTGGCATGTACTAATTTACTATATCTATGTTTTGATTAACAGTAGATCAACATGTGCATTTACAGTACTCTACATTGACTTACACTGCTCCAGCGACTTAAACTGCACCTCTTCCAATAAATACCATCTGGTATCAAATGTGCTGTTAGTGAAAGTGGGAGATCTGTAGGCAACAACTCAAGCATTTGTTCATAATTCATCAGTGGTAGTTTCAACAGCACATAATCTGGAATGAAGATAAGAAATATTTTATATTATGCGAGATTGCTAGACAACTGCTAGATCAGCTTCGGGGAAAAGAGGAAAATAAATACCTTATTGCTGCTGAAGGAATGCTTGGATTAACAACAGTAAGTGGTGAACCCTCATGAATGTCTAGTGTCATTTTGAACCTCATGGATCATTTTCTTACCTTAAACATAACCTTGTAAGTTTTAGTGACTCCACATCAGATTCTGTTCCCACTACATATATTAGTAGTTTTAAAATGTCATAACTCTTGACATATTTTATCTATAAATGTAGGGTGAAGAATATGGTACTCTGTGATTATTTACGGGGAGTTGAAAATAAAGACTGAGTTGGAAACAAATTATTGCATCTGTACCTTTAATCTATAACAGTGTCTCCCTTGTTACCTCTTATATAGTTCATAAGCAGTAAGAAGAAATGAATAAGTATGCATTTACATATTTTTTTCCTTTGTTATAATTACAACACTGATAAGTTATGTGTATGAATCACCAGTTTATAAGCTTATTAAACTCAATTTGAATGTTGCATATAAATGCGTAGATTGCTTCTCTGATAAACACATCATATTTCTATTTAGTGTTTTGTGGCATAAAACCATCTTTTTTTTTCTATACAGGACTAGAAATGTTGCAACTCTGAACTGAGCCACTTGTAAACATGTTAAGAATTCCTGAGCTGTTATCTTAAGATATGAGTGGAGCTGCATAATTTATTGCATAGCCTGCATCAGCGTCTCTTTACAATCAGCTAAGCATAATTTGTTTCATATGCAGACACAGTACTGCATTCCTCTAATTCCTCTGTGTGTACTACTTTCATTAGCTTAGAACAAAGTGTTTTGTCAATGGCTTGTATTTGTAAGTGAATATATTAAAATAGCCTCATGCCAAAAGTAAAAGCTAATGAGGTAATTGATTCTTTAAAATTACTATGGCCAAACGGAGTTAAATATGATAGGATGCTTCTATCCATCACATACATAATCAGATGCATAATTAAATCAGGACATGCACTGAATGGTATTTTCCCCACTTTAATACATTTAATGTGCCTCGCACATGCACTCCACCATGTTTGTGAACAGATATGAAGAGAATTTACTTTAGTGTATTGGTTAGTGGTTGTAGTACAAAAAGATTTTTTAAAGTCCCATCAAGAGTTCAGTTATGTAGGTCCCTAGCACCAGCAGTTCCACTTCCACAGGAACCAATATTAACAAGATGGGGAATATGGGTTGATGCTGCCCTCCGCTATGCATAGTATCTAGTCAGAAAGAGGTTGTTAACTCCTCAGACCCTAGTGATGGTGCATCCATTCTTACAGTCTAACATTTGTCTAGTGGTCAATTGGTAGCTAATCTTGTTTTCCTGTCTGCAAACATTTCCTGGCTACCTAAAGCTATTAGGTCCTTAGAAACAGTAGGCTTAGCCTTAAATGAAACACTAAGTATTTCAAGAAACCACATCCGAATAGTTTGCTACACCCTTTCTTTATCAGGAACAAATACACACGTGAGTTGTGATTCAAGACACAGCCTATTTGTGTGACCAGCAGTTCCATACATATGGAACAGACTATCAATAAACTCAGGCTGCACGTTGGAAATTTCTACTTGTAAACCATGCTGCAACACGATGTGGCACTTAGAAATATTCTGCTCTCCTAATGTGCTCAATCATTTTTTCCATGGCTGTTCCTATTTAACACAGAGCAATGTGTAGAGTTAATATACAATAAAGAAGGAAAACTAAGAAACATTAAATCACATTTTAAACATATAACACATGGTGTACCTCAGGGGTCTAAACTGGAACCATATGTGTTTATACTTTATATTAGTTACTCGTTTCAGAAAATGATACTACCATAGTGGTAATGGGTAAAACAACAGGAGATGTGTATAGTAAAACTAATACATTATTAGAGATTGTTCAAAAGTTAAACCTGTGACACTACAGTCCATATCGGACCAGGGTCTGCCAACCCGACTGCCAGCCTCACGCCCACATACACAAGGTAGAGGTGGGCAATCATCCAACCGATACGGGAAGATGTGGTCAGCATCTCGACACCCCCAGCCGGAAAGTTGGCTTTCATGACCAGGGCCGCTTACCTATTGCAAGCTCCTCAATTTCCTTACGATGCTGAGTGGGCACCGGTCCTATACCTGGGACTTAAAATCCACACCCCCAGGGGTGGGATCAAACCCGGGCTGCATTCCGTGGCAGGGAGCCAAGGCATGACGCCCTAGTCCACTACGCCATGGCAGAGGACAGAGATTGTTACAACATACTTATTAGAGATAGGAATAATACTGAACACAAATAAAAAAAAAGAATGCAAATTGGAATAAATAACAAAAGACAAACACACATAACACTATGCATCCAAAATTAGTCAATTCACCAAATAATGCACACAAATTTTTTAGGATAGGTTATACATAATAATTTGAAATGGAGTAAACATGTAGAAAAGATTAGCAACAAAATTACTGAGAGTATATATGGTACTAAAACAGGTAGTACAAATCATAGATGAAGATCATGCTCTAAAACTATATTACACTTTTATACACACATATCTAAAGTATGGGAAGCAGTGGGAAAGAAACGGAGTGTAAGAATACTTAGGTTAGAGAAATAAGGATAATAGAGAGCAATAAGAATAATTAAACCGTAGCGCAGCTGGCAGCGCGCTTGCCTGTGGCGCGGAGGACCCGGGTTCGATCCCCGGTACCAGCATGGGGATTTTATCCCCTCTGGGAGGTCTGGCACGGGGTGCACTCAGCCTCGTTAGGTCCCGGGGGACCAATTGAGGAGCTACTTGATGGAGAAGTAGCGGCCCCAGGTCGAGAAGACCGCATAACTGGCCGGGAGGGCTCAGGGCGCTGACCACGTCCCACCCTCCAGTACTGCACCTCACCAATGACGCCTGTAGTGGGCAGAGGTGGGGGACGCAGCGGCTGGGCGGTAGGCCTTGGCCCTTCGTGGGCTGTCGCACGGGGTTTACATTTACAAGAATAATTAAAAGAATTCCAAGAAGAAGTAAATGCAAAAGTAGTTTTAAAAAGCTCAGAATCTTCACACCATCCTTTCTATATATATATGAATGTCTGTCTCAACCATATAATAAAAAATGCACAAAGAAGAGAAAAATATAATTATTCACAAAAATAATACAAGAACAAAACTAAACTATTTAAGGAACAGACTAAGACGCTCGCTAGGTACCAAATGTATTGAAAGCAATGCAAAAGATTTATACAACCATTTACTTCACCAGATTAAGGAAATAAATGCAGAGGAAGGAAATCGAGGCAATAAAGCCTAACCTGATAAATAATGCTTTCTACTCAACTGAAGTATATGGAGTAGAAAATGTGAATAATAAGCCTGTATAATATAAAATATCTGCATATATAACTCTTAGTATTAATGCATTTAAACATGCAGTTTTTATTCTTTATACTGATGAAACCTTATGAACACTTTCAAATAGAAAATAAATAGTAAATAAATCTGAATTTGATAGAAAATGAGGAGGGTCACACAAAATATATTAATTTTTGTATTTTCTTTTAATTTTATTAGGTTTTGTTTACATTTAAAAGTGAGTAGAGTTTAGATTCCTATGTACAATTAAGGTTTTTACATTTTTCTTTCAGTTTTATGAGAACAGCAAATAAATAACTGACACATTATAGAGTGTCATTAAACATAATCAGTATAAATACACGAAGTGATTATTTTGCTGCAAATGACAAGTCCAATTACTTTCTACGTCACTTTATTTCCCTTAAAACTGAATCACAATTCACAATTCGTGACCTTGAAATTCACAGCCGTTCTGTTCTATCATAACATGACACAAACACTGCTCAACTCTACACATCTTTCTCTGACAGTTCTACTAACTCACTCACTTAAAACTGACAGAACCCTTATGCCCACTTGCTTACATAGTCTCCCCATTAGGTGCCGGCAATTATTGTGGAAATCGACGTTTCACTAAGCTTCTTGTAACAAGCCCTTTACTAGAAGCTTCTAGAACTATGCGGAAAAGACCTTTGTTCTTAGCCACCATTGTCACATGTTCTGTAGCAACATAGTGGTGTGAGGTAGCTGACCTTGAGTCTCCTTTGATGTGCAGCCACCTCCATACTATGAAAAATGCTGGAGTAAAAGTTATATATCTAGATTGCTGAATTCAAACTTTCTTCTCAGGTAACACAATGAGCCTCGCTTTGTTTATATAATAATGTTATCAAAGTGATATTTGAATTATTTTTGTGTATTTTTGTAAAGAACTGTTCTTTCAATCACAACCTCTATTTGATTAAAACCAGTGCATTTTGCAGACCTCCATGCCAGCAAACCTGGCTCTACTCATTTTTAGTACCAGATAACTTGGCAAATTCTTTGTTTGATGTGCTCAGCAGTGGAGATAGAAGTTGTAACAATCTAATAAAGAAAGTGTTAAAGCTCTACAAAATGATATCTTCATACTCCTAAGCTGCAAAGGTGTTCTAAACAATATGAATGAATGATAAGTGTGCTACCAAAGAGATGGCATAAAATCATGCATTTGCAAGTAAGCAATTAATACAGCTTTTATTCTTTATTTGAATGCATTAATTCTTTGCATGTTCAGAACACAAAAGAACCTGCAAAGAAACAAAGCATGAAATTCTTAGTGAAATTTCTAATGGTTTGAATGATATTTCTTATTAGGTAGGTATAATCCTAAAACAACTATTAGGAGTATTTTAAAGACCTCAACATCACTCACAAAATATTGAAACAAATTTCTCTTAAAATGACTAAAGCCTTTTGAATATTTTACATAAATATACATACTTATTTTACATTTTTTACTTATTACTTGATATTTATTTACCCTTTTGGGATGTAATGGTTTAAAGCTGATATATTTCTTACTTTATATTTATATACTAATTTGTGAATTTACACACATTATTGTTGTATTTTTCTAAATGGTTATTGATTCGCTTTATTGTTGGTTTGAAAACCAACATTTTATACTAATGTATTTATAATTTAGTGTTCTTATCATATTGGCTTAGGTTAATGTTTGTTATTAGAATAAGATTATTTCACTCATATTTTATAATCATAAAGCTACTACTACTCACTTTTATGTTTGAAGCAGTGCTACTCACCCTTAAAAACTTCAGTTAACTTCTGAAGACACAAAAAACTAAGGCTTTCAGGCATAGACATCCATTCAGAATCCTCTGAATGAACTTTCCGATTTAATTCACTGTGAAGCTGCAATGCAATTATTGATGGTTCATACACTTTATATGCTTTAAATCTTTCTTTCCTAAATGAATAACTATTTGCACTGCCAGACATCCTCGCTGTTCCTGAAAATCACCAATGACAACTCTTTTTATGTGAACAACTATATTACATTTCTAGCTCAAGTGCTATTACTTTCGAAAAACATCAGGCAGGTAACCATATATTTAAGGCTTCCAAAATACCAAAGCAACCACATTATGCCCAGCTTCCATGAATATATCATAAATTCTAACTACAGATAGAAATTACTTGCCATTTGTGTATGTCAATATGCATACACATGTCAGTGTAAAAATGTGGGTGCTTTTGTAAATGCATGCATAATTATGTGTGTGTACATGTATGCATGCGTGCACATGCGTATTTGAAAAAGAGAGGGAGAGGAGTTCATTTTATGAGGAATAAATTAATAAAATCTTCACAGAGGAGCATTCTATTTGTGATTAATCAGATGAATTTTAGGCCTTCTGTTAGAGTTGTTGTACATAAATTATGGTCTACTATGTTATAATGAAGAAGTCCTCAATAACAAAAAGGGAATTCTAAACATTATAGCTAAGACAAAAAGAAATGAAGTTAAACTGTTACTGGACTTTACGCAGGTTACAAACCACCCCCATGCCTCATAAAATCTGTAGGTATTTGCAGACAGCACTCACCGGACTCTGCTTACCTACCTGGCATAGACCACTGGCCACTGTTTACATTCTTTGTACTGACATAATGATTTGAATAAAGACAACTTGAAGGCAACTGCTTAAGAATTCTGATCCCTTGGAAAGGGTAGAATAAGACTGAAAAATTCAACGCCACAGCCAGGATTTTTCAGTCTCATTCTACCCTTTTCAACCTTGTGTTAAACACAGCAATTGTGTGGAAGAACAACTAATTTCCAGGAGATGATCTTGCTGACACTGCCACAAAAGAAGCTACCAAGCATCCTCCAAACTTACCAGATCTTAAGCTACCACATGAAGACTATTTACGGCATCTTAAAAGAACTATCCTACACCGATGGAAGACAGATTGGACAACTACATCCAACAGCAAACTGCATGATATCTGTCCAATACCTAACCTGTCCACAACAATTAGAACACTAACCCGGCGAGACTAATAACCCGATTATGCATTGACCACACTGCGCTTACTCATTCCTACATTCTGGCCCGTGAACTTCCTCCTAAATGTACTCTGTGTGATTCTACTCTTACCGTTCAGCATCTGCTCACTGTTTGCCCAAGATACACTCACCAGCGACTTCAGTATGGAGTTCCTGAGAACCTTCAGCTAGCTTTGGGTGATCAACAATATCACAAGAAAATCATCAAGTTCATCAAGGTATGCAAAGTTAATGTTTAAGTTCAATGTAAACTTCATGATTTGTTTCCTCCTTTTTTTTTCTCAATGTTTAGTTGTGATATGACTTTTATGTTGAAGCGACTTCAAATAATAAATTTAAAAAAAAAATTAATTTCCATTGATTGACTTTTAGATTCCTATCCCTGCTGCTGACAAAAGCCAGGACAAAAGGAAATGAAGTTAAACTGTTATTGGACTTTACACAGGTCACATAGGCTGCACCTTAGCAGAGTGGTTAGACCATTTGCTTCTCACCAAAGCAGCCCAAGTTCGATCCCAGACAACTGCATGTGAAATTCATGGTGGATGAAGCAGTGCTGGGGCGGCTTTCCTCCGGGTTTTCTGGTTTCCCCCGCCATCTCATTCCACCAGTGCTCCATCTTCATTCCATGTATCATCAGTGTCGCCGCCTGCAGTGCCATACATGGTAAAAGTGGGCATTAAACACTACACACACACAGGTTACAAACCATCTCTATATCTCTTACAGTCTGTTGGTATTTGCAGATAGCACTCACCAGATCATGTTTACCTTCCTGTCATAGACCACTGCTCATTGTTGTTTACATTCTTTGTATTGCCATACTGGTTTGAGTGCAAATTACTTGAAGCCAACTGCTTAAGAATTCCTATCCTATTCCTAACAATATTGTCTTAGGCTGGGTTTCAACCATTGAGAGAGAGAGGAGAGAGAGAGAGAGAGAGAGGAGAGAGAGAGAGAGAGAGAGAGAGAAATTTGGAAAGGAGAGGGAGAGAGACTAGCCTATAAAATAAGATCCAGTGAAACAACAAAACTTTAAAACACACTAACAATAAGAACCCTATACAGGGTGGAAGGGAAGTCATTACATTCCTTCTAATATGTGCTTCATAGACGCATTACAAATAAAAAAGTATAACGGCATTTTGTTCTTTGATCAGCCGATTTCGAAAAAATAAATGGTTTATGATCCAACTAGGATGCATAATTCCATAGGAATGTATGAAGATAACAGTTTGTTACTTGTAAGATGCTTAGGGTAACTTATTTCTGACATAGCTTCGGTAGTAATTATGGGACACCACACAGGGTTTCGACATAATGAAGAACGTAAAAGACATGAAGGAATACTCCAAGCAGCTTTTTCACACGTGCAGTAAGTCGACAATGTTGCATTGAGGTTGGTCAGGGAATTGACCTGGTTTGTGAATGTAAACAGGTCTGGCACTTTCGCTTTCACTTTAATGTTTTGGGAGCTAAAGTTTGTGATTGGCCTACTCTCACGCAGTAAATACAGGAGAAGGCAAGGTATTTGTGTTCTCAAGAAGTGCCGTTACTGTGTTTGTTTATGTACTGAGCTAGGGAAAGCGACACCCACACAATCTGCAGTGTTGCCAGCTTGTTTTCGAGAAAACTAAAATATCTCTGTAGGAAATGGTCAGAGACAAAAACGTAAGATACAAAATGTGTTCCAAATATCGAGGTCTATCATTGGTTTAAATTAATGTAATGACTTCCCTTCCACCCGGTATGTTAGACCACAATTAAGTGCAATGCAGAAGCAGACATGTTTTGCTGATAATAAGTTAATTTAGATTTGGTAAATATTAGCTAACCCTGCAGCAAAAGCCCTTTCCGGGCCAAGGCCTACCGCCTGGCCACTGCATCTCCTACCTCTGCCCTCTGTAGGCATCATGAGTGGGGTACAGTACTGGAGGTGCGACGAGGTCAGCATCCCAGTCCCTCCTGGCTTGTTGTATGGTCTTTGCAACTAGGGGCCGCTACTTCTCAATCATGTAGCTGCTCAAGTGGCCCCTCAGGGACCTAATGAGGCTGAGTGCATCCCAGACCGGGTCTCTCAGCAGGAGAAAATTCCCATGCCAGTACCAGGAATCGAACCCGGTCTCCCATTTGGTAAAGTAAATATTATTAGGTATGGTAAAAGCTGTGCTAACATCCACAGTTATACAGCAAAATCAAATGCACATGACTGGCTTTAAAGTAATTATTATTTTAAAACATGTACGTTTCTCTTTTATTCAGTTGGTTCCAAACTTATTACCTGCCTCATATCTAAAAGATGAACAGTATCTCTTTATGTAACAAAATATAAGTGTGCCAAATAGCAACACACATATGGAAAAATATAATATCCAGGGCATTGGAATACACAGCAGCAGGAGTAGCAGTAGTAGATCTACCATCACATTATATTTACAACATTGGGAAATGCTCGTAAGCAGCTGATTCATCAAACCCTTAAAACTTAAGTACATTAACACTAAGCAACTGTCAAATAAGATTATACATTTAGAAAGATACATGTTATAAGCGAATCCAGGTTTTCCTCAGTCTTCATAATTGGCAAATGCTAAATGTACATAGGCCTGGAATGTTTCCTTCCCAAATATTTCAGTGTATCTATGTCTAGTGTTCATGTCTGTGGTATCATATGTAGTACGAACAAGCATTAAATACTACTCCCCCCCCCCCCACTCATAAAAAAAGAGAAAAAGAATTCCCTATGGTGACTGGTGATAGGTGACTGTTTTACTGTAGGTACCTACGTGCTTGGTGAGTTGTTGTTGTTGTGTTTAACGCCCGCTTTTACTACTACGGCACCGCAGGCAGTGACACTGATGACACATGGAATGAAGATGGAGCACCGGTGGAATGAGATGGCGGGGGAAACCGGAGCACCCGGAGAAAACCCGCCCTGACGCCGCTTCTTCCACCACGAATACCACATGTGGGTCCCTGGGATCGAACCCGGGCCGCCTAGGTGGTAGGCGAGCGCGCTAACCGCTCGACCACGGCGCCGCCGCTTGGTGAGTGCTACTTGCTGTATAGTGTGTTCATTGTTCTGGAGCATTGCTCATTGTGAACCTTGTAAATCAAGCAAGTTAAGAAACTACAAAACAACTTAAAATAAAGGTTACAATATAACATAAACCATTAGGTGCATAGTGTTTTATTTAGGATTCTAATTGACAATGAGTACCTAATACCTACATGTCATTCAAATTTAAGGAGTCTCAACTGAAAAACATCACTATGCTTAATAATGTCAACTAATGCAAGAGCGAAAAACCTTTGAATGGGCTGCGCAGTGTTTTGCCTGTCCATTTCCTCTGCACTCATTGCCATCTGCTGCCATCATAGAAAGGCATGGATGAAACCATACCACATTTTTGAAACTACTTTTGAAGGCTTTACTTACCAACTTTATAAAAGGAGATGCTGAAACTAGTCACCATCATTGTCCATACATTTTTGGCACTTATTTGGGAAACAATTCATCAGCCACCGTAGTTCACATTGAGAAATGCTGGCAATTTCCTGGCAGATATTTTGTTTTAATTCTTCCAGTGTGTGTGGGCTTGCCTTGTACACTTTATGTTTTAAGTTACCCAAGAGATAAAAATTTCAGGGGCTTAGATTGGGGGACCACAAATCTCTACTAATAATCCTGTCCTGAAACACATTTTCAATTGTTCTCATCGAAAGATTGGCCATATGAGCTGTTGCAGAGTTTTGTTGAAAAATGGTAAAAATCACGCTCCCTGTCTATTAATTCTCTAAAAAAATCTGATGTGTTGCACTCACATGACTTTCTCTACTCTTATACTAACCATTCTTACACAATCTTATTTCTCTATCTTCTTCATGTTAGTTGAGATTAACATTTCAGAAATTATATAATTGCGATTGTCAAATCTTTTAAAGCTTTGAGATTCCGTTCTCTTTGCAAGGCTAAAATAAAAAAAAAAATGATTAACACTATTCGACAAAAGTTTAAGAATTCCAAAACTCACACAAATAACAAGAAATATTTCCAAAATGGTTCCTCTATAAAAAATTTATTTGGACATAAATAGTGTGTTTTAGAAAGATTTACATTTTTGGAGAGTAACATTTGGTCTATCTCTCACGGTTTACCAGTTATGCAAAAGTCATCCAGAGTAAACATGACTACATATGCTGTAGCAAGAAAATTCAAAATATACATTTCATTTGCCATAAAAATATCTCAAACAAATGACATTTTAATAAAAATCGTTAGGGCCATTTTCAAGAAAATCAAAATTTTCAAAAAATTTTCCATGTAAAGGGTAGTTCAGGGTGGAGGAATTTTCTTCAAAATCTTCGTGTTGCACCCTTAAAATATATTAAGCTTAAATACCAACTTTGGTTTTTAGCCGACTTTTCATTTTTGAGTTATACTGTACACACACACACGCACGCACATGAGCACACACACACACATATGGACCTTTTTCTAAAAAATGCTTTTTTTGGATTCAGGGGTCTCAAAACATTTATTTCTGATGAAATCTTGACCTCCAATTTTTGGATGGAATACCATACTTCCACTAATTACTATACATAGTAGAGAAAGTAAAAAAAAAAGGGGGTAAAATTGTATTCATGTATGCACCTGTGTCAACAGTTCACTTGAAAAGAAATGGCCCTTTAACTCAGAACCTAATAATGTTCATGAAGTAGCCCTTCATGATGAAAAATTTGGTGTATAGTGTGCCATTAGCAGAGGTTTCTCAGAGCTCCAATAAGCAATTTTTATCTCTGGGGTAACTTAAAACATGAAGTGTACAAGACAAATGCACACACCCTGGAGGAATTAAAACAAAATATCTGCCAGGAAACTGCCAGTATTTCTCAACCTGAACTGCAAAGAATGATGGATAGTTTTCCGAAGATGTGCCAAAAATGTATGGATGGATGACGACAATCAGTTTCAGCATCTCCTTTCATAAAGTTGGTAAGTAAAGCCTTTAAAAGTAGTTTTAAAAATGTATGGTTTCATCTGCACCTTTCTGTGATAGCAGCAGACAGCAACTAGTGCCGACAGGCAAAACACCATTCAGCCCGTTCAAAGGTTTTTTGCTCTCCTAGTATTTCAGTCAAGTCACAGAATTTTCACACAAGGTGATTCTTTGGAATGGAAAAATATAAGTACACAATATTTAATTCGATTTCAATTTATTCTTACATTTGTATTTACATACCATTAGCCTTTAAACGGTAAAATGGTGACTACTACATTCCATACAAAATAAACATGTACTTAAAAGCTCTATAGTAGGTACATTTGTCTAGTTAATATCCCTTTACCTACACCTAATGTAAAATGACACAACTTCCAAATACTCCTTAATACTAAAGCAAGCCTTTTAGTTTTTCTACCTACCTATAATAGGCAAGAGAAGGTATTGTATTCCACCCAAAAATGTGATGTTGCATGAAATATATAATTTGAGACCCCTGAATCCAAAGCATTTTTAGAAAAGGGTTTCTGTGCCCATTTGTGTAACAGCATAACCCAAAAACTTCATGTCTGATTAAGCACCACACTTGGTATTTAATTTCAGCATCTTCAGAAGATACAACACTTAGCTTTTCAAGGAAATTGCAACATACCAAACAACTCTTTCCATGAAAGATTTTTTAACATTGTGGATTGCCTCAAAAATGACTAACAATTTTGATTCACCCTCTTAGTGCGGTGAGCCAATCTGCTTGTATTTCTGAAGTCTGCTGTAGAGAGGCACAGGCCTGCCACTTATCAGCAGCATAAAGTGCCACAGGTTCTTATACTGAAAATCTTTATTGCGGAAAACTGTGTATAAGCAACAATGTCCAGAGAACAAAACTGTGAAAGTGTTTTTAAACCAATGCCCAAGAAGTATGGTTTCCATCTGTAAGATCAACAGTTTGGATAACCCCTCAATATCTTCTAAACATACCATTAAAGGTAAAGATTTTTTTAAAGAAAATTATTTTTGCACTTTCGGCTTAAAAATTCATTCTTAAAAATGTACATAAAATAGTATGGTCTATATAAAATGAAAGAATGGTGTTCTCGAACAAAACAGCATGTATTATTATTCTAGATTAATTTAGTAAAATTATATACTGGAAAAGAATGAGGTACAGGATTATAGTTGAGGTACATTTTTGTAGGCACTCACCAATAAAGTGAAGTAAAGATTTACATTTTAGAGTCTTAATACACTATAATTATAACATATACCCAGGATGATATTGTTATAAAAATTGATGTCACTGTCACTATATGATAAAAGCTTATTGACAGTTTCCTCACACAGATCAACGTATTCTAATAGTTAAATAAGGAAAAATTGAAGCTATTAACAGTGAAGCAACAAGATTCTAAAGTAAGAACAAATTAGAAACTAAAAACTTCACTTATCTTAGCAGCAAATCATACTAAGATAAGTGAAGTTTTTAGTTTCTAATTTGTTCTTACTTTAGAGTATTCTAATAGCTTTTCATCATCTACACCTGCTGCAAAAACCTCACGAGATCAACTTTTCAGTTTTCATAGGGAATACACAAATTACAAACATAGACTGAGTGGTTGTTTAGTATTATAAAAGCCAGAAATATAGTTATAAAGGAAGGACACAGATTGAATTCTTCCAAGGGTTTGCATTCCGTCACTATAGGATGTCTTTATTCAGATGCTGCAGTGTACATGCTAAAGACAGGAACTGCTTTACATGTATTCTATCAAAATACGATCTGTTTCACCTGTCTCCCATGGACTATAATATGTTGCTGAAGAAGTGCAAAGTACATATCCACAAAGAACAGCATTATTTCAAACATCAAGAATGTATTCATTAAAGCCCCCAATGTGTGTTGCACAACAGAGAACAATTGCCAAATGTGAAATTGCTGCTTGAACCTGTCTTGACTGGGTGGGGCACATGGATTGAAGCTGCCTACATTTATAGAAAACATTTTCAAGATGTGAAGTCTGTGATAGATTCATTTCCAGGTAAATCAGCAGTTTTAGTGGGTGACACCCAAAGTGCCTTCAGCAATTCTTAAGTACAGTACAAATTAACTTATATCCAAAGTTTTTTGGATTCATTACTGACAGGATTTTGAAATTAGAAACTTGTGGTATGCCATTGAAGTAATCTTTGAACATTGTGGAAGTTTTGAAACCCAAGTCAAGTGCTCCGGAAAGGACTGTTACAATACAAGTAATAAAGAAACTTGAGTCTGTCATGGAGAGAAACCCAGTCTTCTCAACATTAATAGCAGTGTGCAAGATCCTTGGAGGAAAAGAAGAGAAGACTCCAATCTTCTAAAAAATTTAATCTACTTAAATTTGCAACTTTCTGTGACATGGAGAGGTCATTTTCTGTATATATTTTCTCTCTGACTGGTGGCATTCCATGACAATGGAAAACTTTGAGATGTTTCTGATAGTTCATTGCAATTCAAACTGAAGTACAGCTTGATTATTTAGACCTGACCCGGCAGAAACGCAGAGTAGGAGAAGGTAGCCTAGGGTGGGGGACAAAATGTGGCAGTATTCTCCTTACCGCTTTTGTTACCCGCATTGTGCACACAATCGCTGCCCGGCTACTACCGACACAAAACCCCTCCCAGAAGATAGTGGACTAGTCTGACTACTGCGCATACAGCTAAGCAGGGCCAGGTCTAAATAATCAAGCTGTAAGTACTTTGGGTTCTGTGAA
This sequence comes from Tenodera sinensis, assembly GCA_030765045.1. NCBI lineage: Eukaryota > Metazoa > Arthropoda > Insecta > Mantodea > Mantidae > Tenodera > Tenodera sinensis. The sequence goes on along the minus strand of CM060962.1, from coordinate 52,637,965 downwards.
GTATTATTTAGTGGGCAGATAGTTTAAACAGTGACTATAATAACTAAAAATTGTGAATCTTCATAATAATAGAATTTATTTAAGCGTGTTATAATATGGACATGCTTAATTACTGTACCCCACTATATGTTGCAAAAATATAATTAATAAAATGAGGAATAATCAAGTAATATAGTGTTTAATATACCATTTACATAAAAATTAAATTAATATTACATATTTTAAAATATTTTCGTAATAATACATATTTCACCTAATATTATTACATAAATATGTGCATATTCTACATGTTGATATTAATAAAAATCCTAGCCTTACTCATCTCCATCCCATTTTTCATTAGGTGTAGCAGTTCTAAATTCTTCAGCATGTCCAGCTTTCATGGCTGATTCAAAATATAACAAATGTTGATGGTTTGATGCTCAAAGTTTCAGTTTCATCAAGACCTAGATTCATAATTCTTACATTGAGAATAATGTACTGCATCAGCATTAAATGGAAAGATCTCACATTTATAAAAACAATTTTGTATGCATTGTGGAGTGACTTGTTCATCAAATACTCGCTCCAGCAATTGACCAAAATTTGTCTGTCATGCTGCATGTCCTTTATTCTTATGTAAAAAGTCACGAACTGCATTTTTTCAACGGCTAAAACACAAACATCAGCAGGTTGAAGAATGCGTGTTGCATCTGGAAGCAAGGCAAAAGGAAGAGTTTTATTTTCTGCACACAGTCTGGCAACACTGAGTGTGAGGTGACTATGGTGACCGTCAATTAAGAGGAGGACTGGAAACTTAACCATCTCTTTCTTTAACCAAGGTAGAAAGACATTGCCTATGTATTCATAAAATATGTGTCCATTCATCCAACCACTTGACGAATGGCCAACACCTCATTCTGGATTTAGATTTTCCAACTACAGCACAAAGTATTCTTTGATAACGATATACAATTAGTGGAGGTACAATATTGCCATTGGCAGAGAAATTAGCAAGGACTGTAATTACTTCCTTTTCCGATCCTTTCTTACTTTCATAAAAATGTTTGTAACCAAGTGGACCAATAACACAGCCACTCTCTGGACTACCTGAAATCCCAATCCATCCACATTAAAAATTCTGGTGCCATCTTCAAGAATATCAATTGCACTTTATTCTTCCAGACACTGGAGTAATTCATTGAACCATAAACATAGAGAATGCTCTGCAACTAATGCTCTTCCTCTGTTAATCTCCTCTGCAGTCTTCTCTCACATGTAAGGATGTCTCGTCATGAAAGAGTTAAACCACCTATCGCCAGGAATATTATCCTTGAAATGGTATACCACGTCCATCTTCAACTACTATGGAAGAGACAATTCCCTTCAGGGTGTGTCTCTTCAGAGGAAAACTTACAAAAATACAAATTATTTTAAATACAGTAAGCAGTTATATGCTTCAAAGTACAGCAATAGAACTTGTACTGATATTAGATATTTCAATGGTTAAAATGTTAAACTCACCCTTTTTAGGACATGCAACACTAAGTCTTTCTGGGAGTTCATCTTCTGCTGTTGTCAAAACTGTTGCAGGTCCCATTTTCCTCTCCAAAGCCACTCTACCTTTCAGTTAATTAACAAAGGTGGGATGTGGTATTCCATATTGTCTTGCAGCTTGTCGAATTAGAAGAGGGTTGTTTTGAACATCATTTATTGCATTGTTTAATGTTTCTTCTGTACATTTAAAGAATTTCTTCTTTTCCATTTTTGGACCTAGATAATAAGAAAGAGTAATATTTTAAAATATGTATTCAGGCAGCATATGTTTCAATGTCACTTTTTTAACAGATGGACAACCACATAATTGCATATTTTACACTGACTCTGAAACTGAAATTATCACCTAGTAGATGAGTACCCAACTAAGCTACTCTTTGTACTGGGCTCAGTGATTGAAGAGAATTCTACAGGAAATTGGAATGGGGAATATATGGGAAAAGAGGGAAGGATGAGCTAGAGGTTTCTGGAAAGAAGTAAGGAATAGGATGGAGGATATAGGGAGACTGGAACTATTTCAAAGTCTTAGAGAAATTAAAAGTTTTGTAATATATAGTCAACTAAAGGAAGAGTGGGGCAAAGAGAAGTATGTGGATGTATGTAACAGGGCAGGTTGGGCATGGACCAGATTAAGTATACATAGATTAAGAGGGGTCAGAAAGGGAATGGGCTTGGATATATGCCCTTTATAACGGGAACGGAACAATGACTTTCATTATATAATAGAATGTGGAGAAACAAGGTCGTGGAGGGAACAGTTTATGCAAAAGAAATGGGAGAGGAATAACAAAGAGGTTATGAAAATTTAAGATAGTGAAGTTAAAAGAAGGAAGAGGATATAAAACTATTATGTGAATTTATGGCAAGAATAAGGGAGAAATGGTACAGGAAACTAAATAGAAATAATGGGGACCAGGGCGGGCCCAACCATACATAAATAACCACAGAGCTAAAATGTATGGTGGACCACCTGCTTTCCAGTAGCTAAAGTGTGTAAATTCTAGCTGGTATCCAGTTGGAACAGCTGCAGCCCTCCAGTAGCTGAGACAATTGTAGGAAATGTTATTAGATTTTATTAGTCTTGTTTTATTTTATTTTGTTTTAGTAGGTTGAATTGTATTGTGTTTGAGCATAAATAAATTCATCCATTCAAGTTACTCTTATGAACCCCTAAACTTGCAAATATGTATATACATATTTCCTATCGCTTATTTAGATGTAAAAATGTACATTTATGTTAGATAATACAGGCATATGTTATGCATGCCTTCAGATTTTTGTAAAGCTCCAAACACACTTACCTAATAGCAAGCACCACCAGAAGTCACGCAGTAAAGACAGGACCTTCTAAAAAGTTTTCCCTCCTATATGAGCATCATTTCCTGTTGCACTATTGCCAGATGTCATATAGAGACTTCAAAGATTATGTATAGCCAAAGAAATGCTTATTTTTAGTGAAAACATTCATTGTGGTCAACCACTGTGTGCTGGTCAATTACTGGCAGATCATCCTATTTCACCAGATGTCTAGGCTGTACACAGTCTAGTTCTCAGAGATGGCCACCACATGTATAAGGGCTAAATCAAGCACAACGTACTTGATTTAGCTACAATAAATGTATGGATCTTGTCAATGGCATAGCTAAGGTTTTGAGGCCCCGCTGCAAATGAATGTTGGAAGCCCTACTTACTAATAAAGCTTAAAAGCGGAGAGATTATATATTGCATATTTATTCACATAGAATAAGTGTTAAAATAGCACTCCCTGATTACCAACACTAATGGTTATTTTTCCTAAATAAACAATATTTAGTCGCTAAATGCATAATGCACATAGGTGGAACAAAATCGTTACTTGTCAATATTCTGGGCAACTCAGGTATTAACCCAAGCAAACTTCTATTTGTGGTGCCTCAGGCATTGTTCAGAAGCAATAACACTGAACAACTGGTTGGAAGAACACATATTGATTTATGTTTATGTTGTTGTTGTTGTTGTTGTTTTCTAGTGCCTTGCATCTGGCAATGAAGCCATTAGCATTCGTGCTTTCCAATACTTTTGAACTGTAGTTTCTTCTGATCTTAAGAAGATTTATGTTTATACCTTATGACCAAATTCTAAAGTAAACCAATTTATTGGCCAATCGACTACATTTTGGCATAGGTACTAGTCGGACATATTATATAGTTTGTTTGGTTTTTATAACAACCAGATTAAATAAAATACTGTGCTTTAATGAATTTCTCTATATGAATGCTTTTGAGAGTGTACACACTTGGAGGTAAGCTTCTTTCACGCCTTTAAGCAAGTAGGAGTAGGAAATGCTCACACAGTACACTTTCGTTGTCAGGATGTCATCAGTGAACTGCATCTGCTCCAGCACTTTTTTCTAGCAATTTTCTATGGTTGAACTGAATATAAAATGTCATTTTTAAGAAAACTATTAAAGGCAGTCTGGGGGCCCCTAATCATCGGGACCCCCAGTCTGTGGGGCTGCTATTTACACCACTGGATCTTGTACATCTTGGGGAAGCAGTAGCACAGATTTCATCTTGGAGCTTGCCCTGGAACTTTGTACTTAATATATGAACACAAGGAAATGTACACTGCCAGATCCACAGAATGCTTTGATGATAAATGAAGAAAAGAACCCAAGAGTCACAGATGCGTGAGTGAGGTGCAAAGTTGCTAATATTGTGCAGGAAACAAAACCCATGTTGTGTGTATGTAATGCAACAAACCAGTATGTGGAAAGTGCACAGCAGTAACGAAAGTGTAGTGTTCAAAATGTGTTAACACCTTTCCCGAATGACGGTAAGCATACTATATTCAGTTAATTTGCAAGAAATGTTTCCCTGCAGTCAGGGTGCAAAATCACTAAAAGTTGGCGGGGGACGGGTAGTGTATGTTTCGCTGTTTGTCTCATTATATAAACTGCCCCCTGGAATATTCTAGTGGGGGAGCGGATTCTGGGTATAAAAATCATTGGTGGGAAGAAATCCTACTCATCCCTCCTCCCTCCCTCCCCCCCCCCCCCCCCCCCCAAGGATTTCGCTCCCAGCCTGCAGTTTTTGCTATGCTAAATCTGTTTTAGTTTTCAGAATTTCGTCACAACTTTCTTTTTAATTCATACACCAAAATAAAAAACAGCACCATAGCAGTTGTACTTTTAGTTCTAGACCTGACAGAGTAAAGTAGTTAAATCTTCCTGTGTATCCAAAAAGTGATGGTTCGGGTCAAAATGGCCCATTAGTCCTTATATCTAGAAATATTAAACAGTAAAGTGTAGCCGAGGGATGCCTTTTATAGGAAGAATAAACCAGTTCCGCAACTGCAAAATGCCAACTGAGCGTCAACAAAACATCAGGACAGCTAAAACCCAGTGGTCACCATTTTCGTAATCTGCATTCACATGGAACTGAACCCCCCCCCCCTTTTTTTTTAAAGTTCTCCATAAGGAACAGGTTCTAGTTTAAAAGTTGACGCTAATTATGAATAATGGTCAATATTGTACTTCATAATTTCATTCATTGGTGCTTGTAGACATATTAGGCTGTTTACCGTAAACCTCACGTGATACACTTAAAATATAACTCGTCTGTGATTTTTCTGTCATTCATAACTTTACCAATTTTCGATTCGATTTCCTTAATTTATCCGATTAATTTCCATATATGTGACATTCATCTCTTAAAGCTAAAATAAGACGAAAGAATATTGTTTCAATCAGGATAATGTTGATAAAATCTGAGATTTTTTTCACCTGCATTCAATTAGACCAGACCTAAATGGGGAAAATAAGTTCTTGAGCCCTTCTAAATTTTCCCGTAAAACAACTGCAACGTGAACTTTCATTTCTAAAATGCAATGTTTCCACCCTCACCACATGTACTTTCATAATTAAATGAGTTATAGAACTGCGAGTTTACATAATGATTATAAAGGTGACAGCACATAACACCAGTATAAGACTTTATTTACAGGCTCAAATATGTTGTTTGTTGACGTTTAAGGATTTGACTCTATCCAGAGAAAAGTGAAGCATGTCTTCCGTTCTTCGGCTTTCCTCGGAAGATCGAAGGGTCGACTTCACTCTACACCCATAGAAAATTGAACGTTATCGGCCGAAACTTCGGTTTTCCGAGGAAAGCCGAAGAACGAAAATCATGTTCACTTTTCTATGGGTAATGGGTAAAGTCAGGACCTCCTAAATACCGGACCTGACACTGTGATTCAAGATGGCGGCCTATGTGGTGGGAACTACTTGTAAACAACTCGTCTACAGGCTACGATTTCAACGCAGTAAAATAAAAATGTGGTGTAATAACACGCCTATTTTGTGAATATGGGCTGTGTTAAACACAAAAACACTGTCTTAAACATAACCTCAAGTAAACAAAAAAGAATGACATTTAATATTAAACGATAAACCATGGGCAATGAAATATATAACCTCAAATATCATTCATGCAATCTACAGGTTTACATGCCATTATGTAACTGCATTACACACTCAAATTACAAAGAAGATAGACAAAACAGCAAGCAGCATGTTACTTAAATAAAACAGAAGTGTGGACAGTGAGTTGACTCAGAATTATTAATCATTGTTTACACTGTTTTTCACATTTGTACAATGTGCATAATGTTATATACCTACACAAAACATACTATACTGGATGGCTGATATACAAATGCTGCTATTTAGAATGACCTAAAGCTACCTACTGAATTCAAAACCTTTAGGGTGAAATTTTGCTTTTACTATTACTGAGAACTTGATTACTCAGTTTGCAACAACAAATTACTCAGCACTTCAGGACACTTTATTTTACAGGGGGAATCCACAAAAGCAGATGAAATATTAAAAATAATAACCGTAAAACAGCACTGTAAATGAAATACATGAAATACGTAATCTTAAATCAGTATTGTAAAGCAACATTGTGTTAGCTTAGGTTAGGTTAGTTTTGCATATGAGTGGGGTGACAGGGTCCTGTGTTATCGAAATATTTACAATTTGTGTAGTGTTTATGCAATCATTTCAACATAAATGCATTAATCAATCATTGTAGCATATATTACACTCGTTTATGCACATTTATTAGCTAAATATCCGCCGCATAAGCGAAATAAAACCACTTCATCGACCGTACGAAATTTTCTCATAAATAAAACACGAAGCTTGAGCGCACAATAAAACTTACAAGATCGTAATCAGCAATAAAAACTGCATCCATTGCACTATGTTTCATTCGTTTTCTCGAGCGGACGATTTTGTAAATATTTACCAAACTTTGCTATAGTCTACAGTTTTACATGCAGCAACATAACACATTTCTTCTAAACTACAGCTACACATTTAAATTACAAAGACAAAAGATAATGTACAAATATGAGCAGCATACTACTTACATGAAACAAACCGTTGGTGTTGCAGATGCCACTAATTGAATTCACTCGAAATTATTGTCTTTCACTATTCACACTATTCACCATGTTATATACACACCGGCAACTAATACACATAACGCTGCAATTTATTGTAATTAAATACTGAATTTAGAAGCTTTATGTTGTAATTTACCTTTTGTTTTAACTGAAAGTTTCTGATTTTTAATTTGCATCCGGGAATGCAACAGTTACGGTGCATTGTCGTGTTTGAGGTTAGGTTGTAGTATGGCAACGCCATTTTTGTACAACAGGGTCAGGTCCGTTAATCTAGAAGGTCCTGGTAAAGTCAAGTCTCTATTGTAAACATTATTGGCTTGGCTTGTAAATACAAGATCTTCTTCTTCTTTTTATTTTACGACGCTCTTGAATACCAGTACTTATTCATTTAGCGTCCTCCTCCAATGTTTATACTAAATGACTAATTTGTCAATTTAGCATCCTTTAATATTTTAAATGAGCTGCTTTTTGGAGTACTATACTTTTTAGAGTTTAATTTTACATTTCCTAATATGTTTAATAATTTTATTGAATACTAATTTTAGATTATAATTTAATAAATTTGTTATTTTAATAGGTCCCAGTATGCCCAAATTATAAATAGAACTCAAAAACTCACTAATTTCATTTTTATATAAGTTGCAACCTAATAATATATGTTCTAAATTTCCATATTCACCACAACTGCAGTAGGGAGAGTCTTTCTTCTTCATCTTAAACAAAAATGCAGGTGTTAATGCAATATTTAGCCTCATTTTGATTATGTTGCACAAGTCTTGTCTAGGATAGTATATATTTTTGAACCAAGGATTATATTGTTTGTTGCTAATCCAATGGTCTTCAGGATGTTCCTTTAACCATTGTGAAGTTGTTTTACTTTTCATATGATGCAAGATATCTTTAGGTGGTAATTGTACATTTATTTTTTCTTCTATCTTTCTTGCTTGTTTGGCCAATATGTCTGCTTTCATATTACCTTCTATGTTTTTGTGACCGGGAACCCATACAAACTTAATTTGACAATTTTCTTGATAGGCATAATACACTTTTAATTTTATTTCCATTTCAATTAAATTCTGATTACATGCAAGTCCAAAATTTTTTAATTTATTCAAAACACTTAGGGAGTCCGATAAAATTATGCTCATTTTTATCTTATTTGTAGTGATATAATTTATTGCAGTTCTAATAGCAATAAGTTCAGCCGAATATATTGTAAATTCATCACTCATTTTAACTGTAATGTGGTCTTTGGATTTGCTTAAATATACTGCTGCACCAACATCACCTTCTCTATTTTTGGATCCATCAGTGAAAAAATATTCCCATGTGTTAACCGGATAAGTATCTGTAAATTCTCTGTATAATTGTACCGGATTGTGTACGTTTTTTATGAAAGTATTGGTATCAACATCTAACTGAAAATGAAGTATATTCCAGTGAACACAGTATGTAGGATGTCTAGGAGTACCGTTTTTCTTTACCATGTTTCTGTATAGAATCCATATGTACATTACGTTGAAATTTTCCTTGAAGTAATTTAAAATGTTACTATTATTGAATGCATACAATTGATCCAGAGACTCCACAAGCTTATCTTCCAAGCAGTAGCCCAACTTAACCACAAATTTACAAGTTAGATGTAATTGTTTTAATCTAAACGGAATGATCCCAAATTCTTTAAATGTAAGAGTTCTTGAGGGTGTTCCAGAAATGCCCAGACATTGTTTAATTATTTTATACAATGATGAACTCAAAAAATCTTCGCTTTTACGTGATATTCTGGCGAATAGTATAGCTCCATACTCCAATGTAGAATTTATCAAATTGTTATATAATATTCGTAGAGTATAAGGATGAGCTCCCCATTTCTTTCCAGAAATATATTTGAAAATATAGGATATATTGTTTAATTTTCTTACTATCTGATTTATATGAAGATTCCACCATAATTTATTATCTAAAACCATTCCCAGAAACGTTATATTGGAGGTAGAAGCAATTTCTTGATTACCCACTCTAAGTGTTTTATTGAATTTTTTCCTTCCTTTTCTAAAAATTATCCATTGACTTTTTTCAGAATTTATGAGAATTCCTTTATTCTCCAAATTTCCGATAATATTGTTGATGTTCTCACCAAACTTCGCGATAGTATTGTCCATCATTTCTAGCTTACAAGAAGTATATAATAACAAATCATCTGCAAATGCAAGTCCCTGTATTTCCGCGTTAAAGAATTTTTCTAACATTAGTGTGTATAAAATATATAAGATAGGACTCAATGATGATCCTTGGGGTAAACCCAAGCTTGTTGTTCTTGTTTCTGAGCAGTGAAATCTAGGATGTAGTGTGATCTCTCTGTCAATCATCAAATTTATAATACATCTTATCATTTTAATAGGAAGTTTAATTTCTTTTAACGTTTCCATTAATAAATTTAATTGAACGGAGTCATAGGCTCTGCTATTGTCAAGTTTGAGTGCTAATAAACAATTTTTCTTCAGGAAGCTTGAGTGAATTTCTGTAATTAAAATGGCTAAACTGTTTGTTGTGTTAAAGTGTTTTCTAAAACCATACTGAAACTTAGGCCATAAACCATACCTTTCCAAATAAAAAGTAATTCTGTTAGCCCATATCTTTTCAAAAATCTTCCTTAGTACGCTGGATAGTGCTATAGGACGGTAGCTACTAGGTAAACTTGTATCCTTAGATGGTTTCTTAATAGGGACAATATAGAACTGTTTCCAGTATCCGGGAATTTTACCACTGTTAAAAACATAATTGAATCCCCTGCTCAATGTTCTTAAAGTATTCTCTGATAGATTGTGCATCATCTGGTAACTTACTTCATCTGGATCCGGAGTGTTGTTCTTATGCCTTAGAAGAACATGTAGTATCTCACTAAGTTCGATTTCTTTAACTAAATCCGCATTTCCCACAATACTAGTTGTATCTTCCTTTATTTCATGTAAATCTTGTTGAAAATTAGAGTATACAAAGTCCGGGGCATTGGTTTTTAGGAAACTATACTGTAAATCAAAATAATCTTCAATTTGAGTATAACTGGATCCATTATTTTTTGAGAAGGATCTGATGTCTCTCCAAATTTGATTAATGTTTTTTGATTGTAGAGATAGAGAATTACAAAATGTATTGCATTTATTTCTTTTTGCCGAATTTAATATTTTCTTTGTAATTGCGGTTTCTTTTTTCATAATTAGATAGTTCTCTAAATTCCTATTTTTCCAAAAATTTTTAATGGCATCTTTCCTCTTTTTTACTGCTAGTTGACAATCACTGTTCCACCAAATGGGTTTTATGTAAATCTTAGATTTGTTTTTATAATAGGCTGGATGAAAACAGTTCAAATAATTTTGTAATTGTGTATAAAATATATTAATCACATTGTCTTCCTCCAAACTATCACTACTCAAGGCTGAATCAAAGAATTTACGAAAGTTTATCCAGTCAATGTTTTTATTTCTTGTTTTGATATTTTTAATATTTATATTGGATCTAGTATCTCCCATATTCATAATTATAGGGAAATGGTCACTTCCTAAGTTATCTTTATATACTTCCCAATAAATTTTGGATACTAAATTTTTTGATGCAAATGATAAATCCGGAGACGTATCCGCTTGATTATAAGCTCCAATTCTGGTGGGAGTACCATCATTTAAGATAAATAAATTTTCTGCTGCCAATTTTTTGACAAAAGGAATATTCATGAAATTAAAATTGCCATCCTTCCTTGAACAAGTATAGTTAAAATCCCCACTAATAATAATTTCTTCTTGAGTACTGCAGTAAAAGATTCTTTTCCAGAAAGTATCACTTATAATAGAATTTGGAACTTTATATATATTATATATTCTGATTGAACCAAACTGAATCATAATTCCTTGTACTGTATCGTCTAAATTTCCAATAATTTCAAAATTAGATAATATCATATTATCTTTGTATCCAACTAAAACTCCTCCACCAGTTTTCATTCTGTCCGATCTAATAATTTTGTAATTAGGGACTCGAAATTTATTTCCTGGTTTAAGCCATGTTTCGGTAATCATAAAAATGTCTATATTTTCTTTATGTATAAAATTGTTTAGTTCATTCTTTTTACTGTTTAAACTTCTAGCATTCCATGATATAATTTTACATTTTTTTATTTCCACTATCCTGAACTTGTTGCTTTGCGTCATTGTTGTAGTAAGTTAATAACGAAATGTCCTGAGATATTATCTCCTGAGTAGGAATGATTACTTCACTCACTTCCATACTACAGTTATTTTCTAAAGCAAGAGTGATTGATTCCTGATTTGTATATTCGCTCTCCATTTTTTCATCGGAATTAGTTTCTTTATGGATAGATGGTATGTTCGAAATTAAATGTTGTGCTTGATTTCTGCCATTTGGGTTGATCAACGCGTTGTTCAGGTTTGGGATTTTATTGGTACTTTCTACTTTGTTTACGGGACTAGGTTTCCTTTTTTTGACCGCTTTTTTAGTAAAAGACCCACTAGGTACTTCCTTAGATTTAATGGAAGAAACTTTATTTTCTTTATGAAAGTTGTTTAACTCTTTTGAGGCAATGACACATAGCGAATTGAGTTTCGGATTTTCTATTACCGCACTTTTCTGGCTTACTTTGTCGGCGTAGGTTGTATTACTTTTCAGTATGTTAATAGCATCGTACCTTGAAACTCTCATTTCTCTCACTTTTTTTAGAACTTCAGTTTCGAATAAATATTTAGGGCATTCCTTTGAAGTTGCTTTATGGTTCATGGAACAATTGATACATCTTTCTGTTTTTACTTTACAATCCTTTTCAGCGTGTTGGTAGCTACATTTGTTACAACTAACTTCCTTTTTACAGGTTTTGAATGAATGGCCAAAAAGCAAACAATTTTTACACTGAAAGGGTTTCTCTTCAAATTCATTTACTTGACATGATATGCCATAAATATATATTCTATTGGGAAGCATTTGTGCTCTGAAAGTAAATAAGACTGTTTCAGTGGGGAGCAGCTGAATATCGTCCCGATTCTTTCCAGGTACTTTTTTCATAAACCTGTGCACCTTAAGAATTTCATAATTTCTATCATTAGTTGTTTGTTCTAGGATTTCTGATTCAGATAACTCAACATCGATTCCTCTTACAATTCCCTTGACTATGCAGTTGTAGTAAGGAATGAATGATTTCACATTATATTTACTATCGAAATCTGATTTTAAGAAGTTATTGGCTTCTTGGAAATTATTGAAGTATACTTCAATTCTATTTCTACCAATTGGTTTAATTTCTTTTGCTTTAAATCCATTTTCAAATATCATTTTACCATATTTCATAGGATGAATCCTGTTTACATTTCCTTGGTTACCATTGATAATAACAAAATATGGACCCGAATCTCTGTAATTATACAATATTTTCTCGCTTTTATTACTTATTATTCCTTTCTCATTCTTTTCTTCCATAATTCTTTCTACTGTATTCATGTCCTTAATTACACTTATTTCCATATTTATTAATTCCTTTTTACTGAGATCTACATCGTGCGACATTTACCAACCCCTAAGGGTGGAATTTGGAAGTATTATTTGTCTATATATATACTATATATATAAAGGTTTTTGCACTCTTGTTTGAACAAAATGATCTTAATTAACCCAAGATACGAATTATGCACTAACTACAACTAGCAGCTCAAAGGATACTGTACAAATTAAAATTAAATGAGGAGGACGCTCAATTTCACTATACGCACACTTCAAAACAACCGCCGAACGACCATTCCTTCATATTTTGTCACGCATTCGTGTCGCCGCTTTAGTTACACAGTAGTATTTTCGAAATAAATACAAGATGGTAACTGACATGTGGCAGCGGTATCCAGCGAGTACATCGCTGTGATGTTGGTAGTTTATTTTCGCGCAACACGCGGTTGCCATATTAAAGCCGTTTCATATATTTACCGGAATATTAAAATTTACATGAACATGTGGTTGCCTATTCACTGTAATTAAATACATTGGTCTAGGGGTTAGTTTAGTGTTCTGATCAGTTCTGATGTATTATGTAGGCAGCTGATTAACTGCCAGATGAAACTTCGTACCCTGTCTTCGTGTCGTTAGAAGTATCCAGTTATTTTCTCTCTCCATTGATATCTATTAGTTGCCGTAATACTAGTGCAATTGTGATAAAGGTTATCATTCATAAGCACCATAAGATACTTTACCTAATGTATGGAGAAGCAGGCGGTGATTGTAGCATTTCATTTTGAACAATGCTTCATGATTCTTTCTTCGAAACGATCCTGTTATATAAGTACATAAAACCGCCATACATGGACTTTGAGGATTACTACATTTCTATTTACAAACTCGGCAGTTGATGAGGTTGGTGCTAAAAATGAGTTAAGGTTCTGTTTAAAGCATGGTCGGTCCCAGAATCGCTATGTAATGCATATACATATATGTATGTATATGATTCATGGCATGTTCCCTATCCGCACATACGGGAGTGGGGTGTTGTTCACGTGTATATTACCGTATTTATGTGTTGTTTTTTTTTTTTTTTTTTTTATTCTGAATAAAGGAATGGTGTCAACTAAAGTTTAGTATAGTAGGAAAACTGGGTAATTTTTTTCGTTCTTTTACGAAGGTTACCGAAGTTAGGCTAGCTTAAGTTCGCTCAGCTCAGCTCTGCTCTCTCTACTCTATAGGTATATTCAATTTTAAGAAAATTATGGTCGTATCTGTTGCAGCCCACCGTATTTTACTAATATATGCATGACATGACTTTGATCCGCGATTAGGTTAGGTGTGATGTATATACGCAATTTTAAGAAAACTGCGGTTTTATATATATTGCAGTCCACTAAGAATTAAAGTGAGTTGTTACAAATATATTCCTCAAACGACTGCAATTCCACAAGGTATACACATAATTAACCACAACTATAGCAAAATACACTGACAGCCCTAAGCCGCAAAATGTAGCCGAGGGAGATTTTTTACAAGTAGATGAGTGTAGCAAGGCCACAACTGCAAAGTGACAGAAAAACATAGCCAAAACATCAGTGTAGCTAAAACTCAATGATTGCCAACTTATTTATTAACTCAGGAATACTATACATTACTTCTGATGTTACTATGTTTATAAGGCCCCTATGCTGTTTTACAAATGTTACCTGACGTGCTTAGCTTTCCTCAATATCCCTTTATGTTTAAATCTTCCAAACTTCTCAGATATTTTCACTTAGTGGTTTTGTATTTAGTTTTACAGATAACTCTACTATTGGCATTGTACAATTAATATAAATGTTACATTTATTCTTCAAACTTCATAATTTCTATGGTGAGCTTATCATGACTATAGTTACCTGTGTACACCCTTGTAGTTTTAACAGGGCAGCATACACTGCAACGAATGTTGAGTATACTATAAAATTGGTTCCATTTTGCTTATACAGTTTTGGTACTATGTACTGCAGCCCAGTTTTCACCTGCTAAGGCATACATATATCGGTTGGTTAATACATATATCATTCATTTCACGAAAAATTGTAATTTATAGTTGCTTTGTTTACTGTAATTTAAACCCTTGAATTTCATATACTGTGCTCAGTGGTCAGAAATGTGTTTATATCACAGGCATTTAATATCTTAATATTCATATTTGTAGCAATATGATCAATTATGGGTGATAATGAATTTGGTAGGCATGTGGGTCCATATATTAAATACCTTAAACCATGTGTTGCAAACCTCATAACGTTCCTTATAGTCCCCTTTGGTATGATCTAAGTTTATATTAAAATCACCTACCAGAATCAACGTTTATATTTGTTATAAAATTGAGCTTAAACTTCAAGGTAGTTAATGCAAGGTTCTGAAGAAGTACTTGGTAAGCTGTAAATTCCTGCAATCTTTTGCATTTATTTTTATGGCTGCAATTTCAAACTGCTCTTCTAACTGGTACTTATATCAACTGCTAAAACATCCATAGCACTTGCAGCTAAAGTTAAAACACCACCTCCCTGATATGTAGTTGTGGAAAAACTATTCACAGTTTTACAACCATTTATTCTGCACAAGTTTAACTTGATACTCCACATGGTTTAGATTAGGGCAGGGAAAAGGAGCAGTTGTTCCAATGAGTAAAGCAGAGCTGCGGTCTCTGGCATTTAAGTGCTTTTCAGTACTTACTCAAAGCAGCAAGTGTTTCAGACCTGCATGAGTAAATGAAGTAACTGGTGCTGTTAGAAGTGATTATTGTTTTATTCATTCATAATTCAGTAATGCAATTTTTGCTATTATCTGTTACTTTAGAACTTGGTTGCGGCTGCAGGGGACATGAGATTTAACCCATCTTGTTTTGTTTTTCAGTTTCCCTACTATCCTATTAATTCCAACCATCCCAGCACATTAAGTTAGAGAGAGGAAGGAGAAGAATGACACTTCAGTGTTGCAATATGGCATGACTGCTTTCAATTTTTTGGTTTCTTACTTTTTACTACAAGTAGATTGAAATAGGAATTAATGACATAGTTTCGCCAGTGGAAATATTTAGTTTACATATGGTACGTTCTTTAGTTTGTATTTTTTGTGGATGCAACAAACTGTGATTATTAGATTTTAAGGCCCTGTTATCACTATTATGATAGTGTAAAGCTGTGATTGAATTACCACACTTTAATAAATAAGTTTTTCATTTTGCACTGTATTAAAAGAAAATGCATTCATGGCTGCTACTTTATTAATTCTGTCTACATTCAAATTCATGAATGCAGGAACAAGAAGAGAACACTTTTAGATGCTGGGCCATATCTTAAAAGGAATGATATTCCCCAAGTTTTATGATCCTTTTCTTAGAAAAAGTATACCAATCAAATTGGGCTATTGTATGTAAAAAAACAGGTTTTACAGTCAACTTTTCTGCTAACATTACCCTCATAGAAGCATTAGTAAATATTTGGCAAACGGAGTCCAATATTTTTGCAGAATCTAACTTGCAATATGCTTACTAGCTTAAAAAAATTGGTGTTAACTTCTTCCTCCTTCAATGGGTTACCCTCATCTTTGGGGGACTTACTCGTAGACCCCAAGGAATTACAAGCCTTGGGTGATGAGCCTAATGCCTGTATGGCGGTGAAGAAGAACGAAATGAAATGCAGTGATGAAAGGGATGATAGAAAACTTTGCAGATCAAGTTATCCCACTCAGCATTTGTGTAGAGACTAAGGAAAACCACCAAAAAAAAAAAAAAAAAAAAAAAAAAAAAAAAAAAAAAAAAAAAAAAAAAAAAAAAGCCTTCAGTCATGTTGGGACCTCCTGAATGTGAATCACACATGTTCCGTGAAGCCACCTTGTTGAGTGGGGAGTGGGTTAACTTGGAAGAGTTAATATTACTTAGTTCATGTTTAGCAATGCCTTAGTGTAGTAATAAAACAGTAGAGCATGTTCAAGTACATATAAGTTGAACAATATGTTTAGTTTAATAATTTGTCCTTGCCTGATGTAATGCAATTTCTGCTGGCAGCAACTTAGTCTCCTTATTATCTATTAGTGATAATTGAAAATTTTGTGTTGTTCTCAACATGTTGGTACTTATATTTTGCCCACCAAAACTCCCTTCTTTTTCCCTTTTTTACCCCTTTTCTTTCTTTTTACAGGAAAAATTACATGAAGGTTCCAGTAGACTTATGTATATATAGATATGTATCAAGATCTCTCCTGATATATTTGTATAATTTTAAGAAAATAATCTTGGTGAGTGACTACATTACTCTAGCATATGTAACTTGTTCATATGCAATGGTTTTCATTTCTAAATGGAGGACAAATTTGTAACTGGAAAGGATAATGATTTACTACCTTTTCCTCCATGTCCAGAGAAACCAAGTGAATCAGACTGTTGTGGAAGTGGTTGTAGCACTTGTGTGTTTGATATTTACCATGAACAGCTGTTAGCATGGAAAAAACAAGTTGAAAAAATAAAGTCTCAAAATAGACTGGAGGTTACTGATCAACCAAGCAAGCAAGCTGCTGTTCTGTGTCAAGAACAGTTTTTGCCTTTTCAGCTGCTCAGTATCCAGCAGCATACTGACAATACCTTCCTGTATACATTTCAGGCAGTAAGAGAGGTTTCTATTGAAAAGCCAGAGTATGTTCAAGTACAGCAACCGTTAGAGTTTAAACAAGGTCAGTATTTGATTATGAGATGCACTTTGCAGAGCACTGAAGGGTCTGTAATCACTCGAGCATATACTCCTATCTCAGGGATCAAAAGCAGCTCTTTGGGGCGATTTAAGGTTCTGATCAAATTATACAGAGATGGAAAAATGTCTTATTACTTAAACACTTTGAAGCAACAGGATATTGTTTTCTGGAAAGGGCCTTATGGGAACTTCAAATATACTCCAAATAGCTACCAGTACATATTTATGCTTTGTGCTGGAACAGGTATAGCACCAATGTTTAGTGTAGCACAAGCAGTGGTGAAGAATGAAGATGATGAGACTATTGTACGTATGTTCTTTGCATGTAAAGACCATGGTGATATTTTGCTTCGTCAGAAGTTACAGCAGCTTGCAGGCTATTGGAATTTCTCAGTAGAAATATTTCTTTCTTGTGCTCAAGACCATCAAGTTGAGCATCAGGTCTTATATCGTGAAAATATCACAAAACATAAAATTAACAAGGAAGTAGTCACAAAAGAAATAAATGGAAAGGATTCAAATAAAATATTGGTTCTCATATGTGGAACATCATCATTTAATGAAGACATGGTGACATATGCAAAGGATGCTGGTATATCAGACTCTAATATATATGTATTTTGATTTTTGAAGATTTATTGCTCTGTTATGTATTAATGTTTATAAATAAAATAGTTTTGAAATAAATGTTGTGTTTTATTTTCAACATAAATACAGTTGAACCTGCTTTATGTGCACCCAGTTCTAAGTAGTTCGTATTTATATGTAAATTTTTGTGGTTCCCAGCAAAATGTAATTTAGAAACATGTTAGAGAACATTATTTATACATAATGCATTTATATATCATTCCCTGTAATCTGTATTAAATTCAACTGAGTTGTTTGCAATCATAATGGGCATACACTGTACACATCTCAAAGGAAACTCAGGGGTATTTTCCTTATCTCTGTTGACAAAGGTGCAAGTGGAGTGGGTGACTTTTGGCCACAGAAACAAAGACAAGGATGTTTGCTGGTAGAGCCAGTGGCTTTTGGCATGACAATGTTGTAGCAACAAATGAGAAGGAAAGATAAAAGATTTTGGTATTTATGTTGAACAGCGATTTTGTCTTTTAGTTCTCAGTTCCTTCCAATCAACCATGGAGAACATAAAAAGGAAATTCAATCAAGAGGTGGAACTTAATCCACACAAAACCAAAAAAAACTGAAATTGCTTCAGTCTTAAGATTTCTTATACCATGTTATGTATACAGTCATAGTAACAAAATGAGATGTATGCACTTAATGCAAGAGAAGTGAAACAAGCCAAATTACTGATTTGTTTAAAGGAGAACCAAGTTCAAAATGAAGTTTTCTTCATACACTGTTCATTCATTGTTTGCAAACTTTTACACATGTGGGCCCTCGACATTGCTTTGTTTTTTTTTAAAAAAAAAACCTGATGGGTTATCAAAATCTCATTTGTAAGTAATTCTGAATTACAAATAATCTTCCCTCTTCTCCTTGATATACAATAAACCCGGTTCGACTGTATAGTCCATGCTATTAATAACTCCAATTTAGCACCCTTATTGCTGTCATTTTTAAGGTATCGTCAATAGTAACTCAATTTTATGTTTCAATTTGTGTTAGTGGCTACTAGATAACCTTTAATTATCTTATCTCCCTAAGCATATAGCCCTTTTAACATCATTCTTGCCTTTTCTAATATACTTTTTCAAGGAAAATTTGTCCATTTTTTTGTCTTTCCAATTCTTAGGATACACCCTATATGTGTGCAAGATGCAGATTAGATTATTTTCCTTCCAAGAGGCAATTTTTCGTGACAGAGTAAACAAGCGAGTTATTTTGCTGAACTGAAGTCTGCACAGTCATTAAGGTTTTGTCATTTGTACATTATGTAAAAATACAAACAATGACTGCCACGCTCTATAATAATATATGATCCCTTGTGATAAAGTTCTCTTGTGCTTTCCTCAGATATTAGTATTTAAAAGTGGAGTAATGATTTGTAGCATGCAAAAGTGGTGTAACAAGATATTTAATTACTTTTAAAATTCCAAAACTAAGAAAAGTACATGTTTATTTATCTAAACCATACTTGCATGCTCTAATTATTCATGATCCACCCTGCAGGCTTGATTCATCCTATAAAGTTTTTGGTTGAATCATTTAAAATACTACTGTGAATATTAATAAAATCAGAGGTGCTATATATGTACTATTTGGATAGTCAAAGGTAACCTATACAAAAATTTCAGCAATAATCAGAAAATATATATCTATATACTTTCCTACGATATCTTTTTTAACAAGAAACATATTGACATCTGTAATGACCACCCACCCCTCCTTCGTTTTTTCCTTGCAAGATCTACATGGTTACAAAAATATTAACTTGTTGAATCTTGTGAAAAGAATGTAATATGCTCCACTGCTGCACTAGACCAGAAATGTAATAGATTCCTCCCTACCACAAAGTTTTGGTATCTTTTCATTATGGTGCAAATAGTTTACATGCTAACAGTATGTCAACTATTTACATACTGTATTATATTAATTATATATAACCCGTATGTACAGCCTGTGCAGTTCATGTCGGTCTGGGTGGCTCAGTTGGTTAGACGCTGGCCTACTGATCCCAAGGTCGCGGGTTCAAACCTGGCCCAGGCCGATGGTTTTTAAGTGTGCTTAAAAACTACAGCTCCATGTCAGTAGATTTACTGGCATGTAAAAGAACTCCTGCGGGACGAAATTCCGGCACACCGGCGACGCTGATGTGATCCTGGCAATTGACAGCATCGTTAAACAACAAAATAATTTAATTTTGTGCAGTTCATTGTGGCACTACCCCACTCCTGAAGCATACATGTGCAATAGCAGAGACCTACTCGCCTACATAATAGAAGAGGTGGGGATTAGTATACCAGTTGCTCTGACTGTGATAACTACACAATAATTGTTTACAATACGTAAACATACACTGCTTGTGACGTGACCCGAATTCTGACATCACTCACTTGTTCCTCACCACTCCAGTTACTTCTCCTAATTTCTCCTCTCTTGCACATCTGGAGCATCAGGACGATATGGACAAACTGTAACTGGGATTAATTCCCTGTTTGAATAAAAAATGAAAGGTATTCTTTCGTATATTTGTTTTTCAAAGCAATGAAAAAAGCCTGGATTTTAAGAATTTTCATACATTATAAAAATAGTCAACATTTGACTCTGAGGTAATAGTGAATCTTACTGATGAAAAACTTCTATAATTTTAATGCTTCAAAATTTTCAAATAGATACCCCACAGAGTTTAACCAACTTGAGCATCTTGACATGACTGGAATAGGAAAGTTTCCTTTCACAACCTATGTTCTGAGGCCAGCATTAAATTTTTTTCCACTGATAGTTTGGTTGTTATAGAGCAAAGAATTAATAATTGAATTAAATTACTGTCTGCTGATAGTTAATTTTTGTTTGGTTGTATGTTGTAGAGCACAAAAGGCAGAAGAAAATGTATGAACTAAGTGAACAGATGAATATGCACATGTATGGCCTTGCAGATGGGAATGCATAACAAGCATATGAGTTTTATGCAGAAAGGTATCCCAACAGGCAGTTAAATGTTCATGAATATTCCCTTCAGATAGCACAAGACATATTGCAGTAACAGAATCTGTTAGTCACGTGACTATCTGGAGAATTTTGCATGAAAATCTTCTGTACCTGTATGCCTTCAACGGGTGCAAGTATTAAATGTGGTGGAACTTTTGAGTCAAGAACTTTCTGCTGTTGCATGTTACAGAACTATGTTCATGAATTTCTTAGGATGCATCTTGTTCACTGAGCTGGGTTTACTTGCAATGGTATTTTACAATTTTCACAATACTCGTAACTGAGCCTATGTAAACCCTCATGAAGTATGACAGACATCAATGGATGTTCTGCCTAAATGTTTCAGGGGGAATCTCTTATCAGCTTATTGGTCCCCATTTCTTTCCTCCATGCCTGAATAGACATCTACAATTTCTCAGAAACGAGTTGCATCATTTAACTGATGATGTGCCTCTGTACATTATCCAACTAACTTGGTTTTTAGATTATGGTGCACCAGCTCACTTTAGTCACATAGTATGCAATTTCTTGAATACTAATTTCCACATGGATGGTTTGCTCAAGGGGGAGTTGACTCCAATGGCTTTCATAAAAATAACTGAAAATGTAGCAATTCTACTAACAAGAATACACCTGATTGTGATGCCTTTTGGAATCATCCCTATTGTCTAGTTCTTCTGAGGTTTGTTAGCTACGGTCCTGAAGTCATTGCTGGGCTATGAAGAGTGACATGATCACCAACATTTATGTAATAAAACATACCTCAGCTGCTGCTGCCAGCTGTCCTTATATTTCATTTTCTGTATGTAAAACCCAGGCCTGTGTTACCATTGAAAAGCCCAAACCACTTAAGTTACCACAGGAGAAGCATACAACTATGAAAATTTGCCTATTGCAAAGGAGTAACCCATTGACACTTTTTTTTCTTTTTTTTTCTAAATTAATGTCCTCCAACATAAAGTCATTATGAGTGAAATGTCCATAGAACTTGGAAACAACCTTATCCAGATAACTCACCCTAAACAAGATTCACTCATGACCTCTTGAATGTGAGGCAGACTATCCTATCACCTTTAGGTTCTCACACCTAGGCTATGAAGGATTTCTCTCCCTAGTAAACTACAGGAAACTACTCCTAACTACAGCACTGTTATAATTCTGATGAAGCTGCACCTATACACCTATTCAGACTACACTACCAGTTTTTGCTTCTCTAGGGGACAGTGTACTGTGAAATGCTCAAAAATCACATTTTTTGTTTTTTGGAGTTTTCCTGAACAAAATGATATATCATTTATGTTTTTTGTACAATTATTACCAGTTTTATGAGGGTTTTAAGTTGAGCGTGCTGCTCTTTAAAATCAGACATCTGGCCACGCTCCCCTCCCAACAGGTACTAGTGGCAGCATGGAAGCAGAGGGAGCCAAGAAAATATTCTGTCGTTCTGTAGGTACTCGTGGTGTAAGGTATGTTAAATACTTGGGGGATGGGGACTCCAAAGCATTCAAGACAGTTTGTGAATGTAAGCCTTATGGAGATGATTTTGTGATTGAGAAACTTGAATGTGTGGGCCATATGCAAAAACGAATGGGAAGAAAACTGAGGGAATTGAAGAAGCAAATTATGTGATGGCAAGACTCTTGGTGGATCAGGCCGATTGACCACAAAGGTTATTGATAAGCTGCAAACATATTATGGCCTTGCAATAACATGACATTGATGCCATGAGAAATGCTGTATGGGCCACTTTATTCCACAAAGCATCGACAGATGAAAAACCTCACCATGCCTTCTGTCCTAAAGGACCTGACACTTGGTGTGGTTACCATAAGGCTGCAATGTCAGGTGAGTCTTATAAGCATAGAAACTCTCTACCATATGCTGTAATAGAGGCAATAAAGCCTATTTATAGGGAACTGAGTGACACAAAGCTACTGATTAAGTGTTTGCATGGACACACCCAAAATCAGAACGAAAGTTTTAACAATAATTGTATACAGGAGCATGTACCCAAGACAGTGTTTGTGCCATCAGATGTAGTGAAAATAGGTGTCCATGATGCCATTATAACATTCCATGGTGGTGCTGTGAGCAGACTTCTTGTGCTAAATGAAATGGGGTTGAAAACAGGGATCAACACAGAAAAAGCTCTTCAGCGTATAGATCAGCAATGGCTCTACCATGCCCAAAGAGCAGCACAAGCCTCAACAAAAGAGGCTAGAATAAAAAGGAGGGAAGTAGAGAAGCAGCTTGAGGATCTATATGAGGATAATGACGATTATGATCCTGGAATGCATTAAGGCAGGCTTGCAGAACATCACAAAACTTCAAACAACTTTTTCTCAGTATGTAAATTTTATGTACAAATGTACCTTTTTCTCATGAACTACCAATCATGGAGGCTTGAAATTTTCCACACTTCTTTATAACATACACATGTAGTTTGTGAAGCAGAATTTTTAAGCTCAGTGTTTATTAAGCATATGTGCAAACTGAAAACCTGTTGTAAAATTGCTTAAAAATCTACACATTTCCCAATTAATTTTTGTAGACTTCCCCAATTGATGTATTTTAAAAATTCTGCTTTTCAGGGTAGCTAACTATATTCAAAACATGCCTGAATTTTTTCAGTTGTGTGTTGCAAATGGTTCCAGAGGAACAGGTACCCAATTTTTGTATGCTTTTGGAAAATATTTTTTGAATAAATTTTCATATATCTGAATTTTTTAAAAATCTATTTTAACAGACAGAATCATGAAACATAAACCAAAATATGTCTCATTTCATTGTGAATACGTAGTAAAATTTTCAATCATTTCCATTTGATAGCCTTTTGTGTATTGTAAATTCTTCATGTGATGTAAAATTGGTATTCGCTCAGAGTACGCTGTCCCCTTAATTCTCCTCTTGGGAGAAAACAGTGAAGTTTTTCAACATATTACACACTTGAAATGAATTTGTAATCACTTTGGCTTCATTTTCTATACCATTGTCTCCATCATTGCAAGTCTAGAATGGTGGAGATATAGTCTCAAAACATGTTCCAATCAGTGAAGCCAAAGTCATTATGAGTATGTAATAGTCCTGTTTTTCTATTAATTGTATCTACTGATTACATATTTTCTAGATTACTGACAACTAGTATGCTGCTTACTTAGCTGAAAGGTTTCACAAATAATGGATGTTCAACACAACATGCTGTTAATAATTATGACTATAACTTACAAAATTTAATAGATTTTATTCAATAGTTAAAAATAAATTACCATATGTACATTGTAATATAAAAACATGTTATTTCAATGTTTATTACATAAGTAGATCAGTATAATTTAATTTTGTTTAAACTCTGGGAAACACAATAATTGTTAGATACCACAATGTTACATAACTTTATAATGAACGTAGGTACATATGCTGCTCTTAGTTTAAAATTTTAATATTCTTTGGTACCTGAGATACAGATGGTTGAAAATTCAGGACGGCTAACCACCTTAGGTAAAGCTGCAACAATGTGTGTCAGTATTTTATAAAGCAAATGCAAAAGAAACTTTTGAGATTGTAACATATATTGGTTTGATTCTAGTACTTAAAGTACGATAGCTCTAAGTGATGTGTAAGTTACATAAACTGCAAAAGTTTACATGGAACACCCCATTTAGTATGTATTTGTTGCTTTCATTAAAGATAACACAGCAAGAAATTTTAAATGCAAGGTAGAACATGAGAAATAATATTAAAAATAGCTGCATACATATGCCACAACTTAATAAAGTAAAGTGATGATTGGTGATGATAATGATAATCACAATAATAATAATCATTGAGTCTGATTTAAATATACAAACTTCACTAGGTTTAACTGAGGATGGGATAACTACCTCAAAAACATTATTTCTATACTTATACTAGGTATATATGCAGTTTTAGTGAAGTATGTGCTGTTAAACCAAACTCAGTGTATTATAAAAAAGAAGTTTTATGTTACAGAGATGGTTTCAGAAATGTGGTACAATTCAATTTGTGATTGGAGGTGTTTTCAGATCATATACATTAATACTCCTGTTCAAAAGTATTGGAAAGCACGAATGCTAATGGCTTCATTGCCAGATGCAAGGCACTAGAAAACAACAACATTAATACTCCTTTAAAATAAACTGCTTATTCACTTGATGTATTTATTCTAACTTAACATATTGCATAGTTCTTGAGAGAAAACTGGATGCAAAGACTAAACAGTATTTAAGAAACAATATACTACATGATTTCCACCAATCACACACCATTATTTTACATATCCTGACAAACTATTCTTCATAGCATTTCACTATTTAAGCCATTCTTTAAGTAGTGTCAAAAATCAGACCTATGCAGTTATAAAGATTTGCTAAATCACACTGCATACTGCCATGTTGCACTATTCAAGGACCATAATGCTTATGGTTTTGCAGAACTGGGTTCAGTTTCACTTGCACATATTTTCATTTCTTTTTTGAGGTCTTCAGAGTACAGTGATTTTATGTGTGCGCTCTGATGACTACATACTGGCATTGGGAAGATACCCAAATGTTTCTGAGGCATACTACAAGACTTATTGTAAGGAGCATAGCACAATGGCACTGTATATACTGAACATTCAATAAATAAAATGGTATGACAATCCTGAAAGGTATTAAAGCATATTTGGTTAATTGGTGACTGATTTCAACAAATCTCTGCAATTTAATTTAGCAAAATTGTTTTCTCTTCCATGTCCCTTACCTTTCTCCTTGCCTATTTTACTCAACTGAGGAGGAGGAGATGTAGGTTTAAGGGCGTTCAACTAGATGGTCATCAGTGCCCTTAAAAACAATTCATGGCAAAAACCAGATATAAACATCAAATTACTCAATTGACACAATGTGACACCTGGCTATGCTGATTGCTTTTTATCATTCTTCCTGTCGCAGCAATCATAGTTTTTCAATGCTACAAGTTGCCGCTGTTACAAACTATTCAGGCATACACTTAATCTTGAAAGCTCAGACCCATTTGAAAATGTGCCTTAGAATATTATTTACAACCAAGATAATGAAAGAAATGTGCATGCAAGCAGAATGCGCTCTACAAAGATTGATAAATATAGCCAAAACACTAGAATATCTCAAGAAAGATACCAAGGAGGACATTCTGAAAGTAGTGAGTATGATAAAGGATATATGAAGACAATGAAAGAAATAGAAAAAATGGGAAATGAGAAAGCAAAGGCAGGGGAAAAGGTTAGTATGCTTTACATCAACACTAAGATAGAGGGAGCCAACAGTTGGAAGAGTGGGCTTTAAGGTTAAATAGAAAAAAAGAACGTACAGATAATGGTATTCGAGACAGGATAAAGAAAAAGATGGTTTATAAATAAATATTAAATAGAGGTAGTGAAGGAGTATGATTACTCGGTGGTGAAATTTTCAAACAATGGGAGGTAGAAGGCAAAGTCTGAATGTGTACAAATATAAGGTAAACAAGCCATGAAGGCTGTTGGAATAACCTTTAACAAAATTCTTGAAAATGAAATGGCTAGAAGGACTTTATGGAGCAAAAGTTCATCTTGCAAAATAGAAATCTGGAGCGTGCCAAGGAGGTGGGCTAAGACAGAATGTTTTGTTGGGAAGTTCTGGGTTTACCCAAAAGATCACAAGATGAAGTAGCACTAATACAATCAGGAAGAGCAAAAAGAAACTGTAATAGTAAACAGAATTCTGAAATATTGGCACAAGTATTAATAATTAGGTGACAGCAATATACTGAAAGAATGCCTATCCAAAAAGCTGTAATGGGAGGAGTTGGTTAGGGAGGTGAGAAAACTGCTAGAACAGATTGTTATGGCTATTAACTGGTCTCTGGAAACAAGTGCAGCTAAGGGTGAAAGATATAGAGAAGCAAAAGATCTGGGCTAGAGGTATAAGTTATAGTTGTATAAACCAGACAAAATAAACTCAGGGCAGGAGAAATACTTAAAAGACATTTATGATCAATTTGGAAAAGCAGATCTTGCTTTGGTGCATACAGGAACACATAAAAGCATTAAAAATAATTGTACAGAAAGATGCATTTTATGTGGGAAATTAGATATTTTTCATTGTCTAATACTGTGAAGCTGTGAAAAGTCAGATAGTGCATAAGATGGAAATCAGAATAATTTACAAGAAGATATAGATACAAATAAAAATGCTGGCAAATACAAAGGTAGAAAAATTTAATATAGTAAGGACAATTTTATGAATTGTACGGAACGATAGGATAAGGAGCTTAACAAAGCAGTAAGACAGTATTTACAATTTTGAAAAGTTATACACTTTGTAAACTACTCCAAAAATACAGTCTGGAGGTTAAGGTATGGTACAGCAGAGTTTTCGTTGTGAGGGAGGGAGATGTAGGTTTAAGAGCACTCAACTACATGGTCATCAGCGACCTAGTTTTCCTTGTGCAAGTTTTTAAGTGTATGGTATGTATCTATCTACAATTGAATGCTTGTTGGAGAAGCATTCATTCAGTATGATCTACTGAAATTAAGTCAACTGTACATCTTAGCAATGCACTGGAGGATTTTTAAACACATTAAAGTATAAATTAACCATTTATTATATTGCAATTTTTTTCGTCTGAGTGAAACATACTCCTACACTGTTATGTGTTCTATGTTATAATATATTACTACACACTTATATACAAGAAGAATTTACAGTCCTTGAAGTGCAGTCATAGCAAAAATAATATATATGTTTGCTTCTTATTATAAAAAAGATACACATTTCATGGTTAAACAATTTTACTTGCACTGACTTTTTTAAGCCTTTGTATGCCACTGTAAGTATTACTGGTATCCAAAAAATGCCACACCAAAATACTGGGACCTCTAACAAATTATAGTGGCAGGTCCCCATCCTCACGTTTGCAGCAGTCTCATATATTAATTGTATAACAATGGGAATGAGGTGATATAACATAGTATTGCATAAAATCACGTTACAGTGACATACCCACTGCTTTGATGCTTTATTACATGGTCCTTCTGGATCTCTAAAATGTGCTCCCTTGCTCCCATCTCTTATGGGTGCTCCTGTCTCCAGGAAATATAGTAAATTACTGGACTAATAGTTCAACTGAAGTACTGAATTATTAAAACTTGGAACAGATAAGTTGTTCAAAATTTCGAGACATCTATTTGAAAAATGTTTAAACGGAGAAGATATTCCAGCAGATTGGAAAATAGGATATATTTCAACCATACATAAAAAATGAAGAAAAGATGAATCCAAAAATTATAAGGGAATTATAATTAACAGTACATTAAGCAGACTGTAAGGAAAAATAATTAAACATTTCCTAGAATTAAAATACAAAGATTTAGAATTGGAACAACAGGCAGGATTTAGAGTAGGTAGATCAACAATAAATAAGATTTTCAGTATAGAACAGATTATAGAAAAGAAAATAATCAGAGCACAGTACCTTCATTTAGTATTTATACACATTGAAAAGGCCTATGATAATGTTCTATCAAAATTATGGCAAGGTTTAATATTGATAAAAATAAATCCAGTATTGGTTAAAGCAATTAAACAATTATATTGAGACATCTGTACAAGTAAAAATGGGAAAATACTTGTCAAAGGATTTTCAAACTAATAAAGGAATATGACAAGGATGCTGTATATCTCCAACACTATATACAATTTATACTGAAAAAGCTACTGAAGACTGGAAAAAGAACTGTAAAACGAATACCACTAGATGATGACTTAATAGTATATTCCATCCAATTTGCAGATGGTCAACTAATAGTGGCTCAAGAATTTGAAGCTATAGAAACCTTTACAAGAAAAGTAATACAAGAATAGTTTATGGGATTTAAAAATAAATATGGATAAATCCAAATATATGACCAAAGGATACGTTCCTCAATATTTAATCTCACAAGAAGATTTAGGGACTATTAAACATACTGAAGAGTATAAATATTTGGGAATTGAAATTACAATGGATGGAAAACAAGAAAAAGAGATAAGGACTAGGATCAATACAGGAACGAATGCTCTATCTACACTAAATGGAATACTATGAAATAAACAAGTTTTCAGAGAAACAGAAAAAAAATTTTAATACAATAATCAGAAGCATTATGGCCCATGTAGCTGATGTGTGGGCTTTTAATTCACAATTGGAAGAAAAATTGCTTGCTGCAGAAATGGACTACTGGAGATGCTCTGTGAGAATATCCAGGAAAGAAAAAAATTATAAATTCACATATATAAGAAATTATGCAGATCCAATACTCAATTTTAGATTTTATCAAGAAGATGCAGCTTAAACGGTATGGACATGTTAGGAGAATGAAAGATGGAAGACTTCCAAAACTGATCATGGATTGGGAACTGCAGAGAAGAGGAAGAAGGGAAGGCCACCTATTACATGGATCCAAGGAATCAACAAGGCCAAGAGGGAGTGGGAAATAGAAGATATATGGATGAACAGACAGGAATGGAAAAATGTGTTAAATCAAATTTGTTAAAGGTTGTGAATTTGGGTGCCGAAAAAATGTTTGTTCATTGTAAAACTGGTTTAATAAACAACTAAATGACTATTAGCTGGCAGTTTCATTTACAATATCCAAAGTAAACCTGTAGAAGTCATGGCTGTGTAACGCCACCATATCCAACATTTTTGGTAATGCCTAAAGCCCTTTCAAATTCCACAAATGCATAGGCTTTTATGCATAGTATTCCTGAAGTACAAGCTTTTCTTTTCCAGCACTTGTCTGTAAGTGTTGTAAACTATGTTCTATTTGAACGTGAACATAAAAAAGTATATATTTCAGCTGCTTATCATGCTGCACTGTTTTCATTCATTTGAATGAGACAACTGCCATTCCCCAACAGAATAAAGTAATCCTTTATCATTACTCTTAATGTGCTTTGCTTTGTAATAGGAATGTATAAAAGTGTACTATAACAATTAACTGCCATTTCTCTTACATAAATGAGTAACATAAATGAGTAATCTTTTATTTCTTACGATGATTATGACTCACATCTCATATAAAAGTACAAAAATATGCTTTAAAACTTTAGATATGCTTTAACAGCTTAATACATTTAATGTTCTTCTATCTTTCATTTAACTGAATCACATTCTATCACTGCTATTCACATAGAAAAGAATAACCCTTTTTTACTGATATAATGATCTCCATTGTAAAATAACTATAAAAACGTGCCTATTCACAAATAGAAAAGAATAAAATTGTATTACCCATAAAATATCTTCATTCTAAAATAACTATAAAAATGTGCCAATTCACAAATAGAGAAGAATAACCTTTTATTATTCATATGAGGGTGATTCAAATATAAACAGTAACGAAGCAAGCAGGTCCGAGCAGTATGGTGGAGTGGGGGGTTGAAGGTTGGTGTGTTACGGTTGGGGAACCAGCTTGGTTAGCTGTTTTCCTAGATTTCGGACTCAGCACAGTCATGAGTGAACAACAGGTTCCTTCATCTATTGCACAACGCATTATTATAAAGTTTTTAACCAATGAAGGAGTTAAACTCCCCTCGAGATTTTAACTCCTTTGAAGGCACAGTTTGGGGACACAACACTGTCCCAGAATCAAGTGCTTACTATGGCCAGACAATTTATGGCTGAGGAATTGTGCAAAATGGTCATGCTTGATGCCCAAGGTCGATGACATCTGTGCCATTGTTGAAGGTGATCACTACTGCATTATTGAAGAAATAAGAAAGTGAAGGAGACTATATTATAGAGAAATACTGAAGATGTCACTTGTGTATATGTTTAATCAATATATGTATAAAAAAATTAATGTTTATATTTGAATCACCCTTGTATGGTTATCTCCATTGTAAAATATAAAAATGTGCCTTGGCAAATTATTGCATTGCACTTACATGGACACACATTCTTTCATATTTCCTTACAGGACATATTAATCCTTTGTTACTCCTTCCCTTTTTAATTGGAATGTGTACATAAGTTTACATTAGATGTTAGGAGCAAAGTCCAGAAATGGTTGTTCACCATTTACTTTCACCAAACCTAAGTTTACACATTTCACATTTCCAAAATGTGTCTAGAATACCTTTTAACCCAACATAACCTAACTTTAGAATGTGTAAATGAGGAAAGTACAAAGTGGCACTTTAACCTTAAGAGTGTGAGAAGTTATATAGTAGCTTTCTTGTTAGTTTAATTAGTTACTGTGCTGTACAGTATATACCTCTAAATAAGATTAAGCTGCAATTACCAAATAGGTTTTTGCTATTCTAGAGAGTATAAAGAGATTCTACTTACAACAATCCCAGCCCCAGGAAACCCATGAGAGAACCATAAATTCATTAAATTACCACTGTTAAAAGGTATGACATCTTGACTATGGGTGATGTTAAAAAGTTTATAAAAACCCCAGCTAAATTAGATATTGTTGGTTTAATGCGCCATTCAATTATACTAAACAGTTCACCTGTCCCTAATAATCCTTGGGAATTGCAGCACTACAATGCTCAAAGTAAATTAGATTGATATTGATCAGTCATATTTAAACAAAAACACATATTAGCAACAGTGATATGTCCATTCAAAAAGTATGCTCATGTAATACATGCAACATTATCTAATATAACTTGTAAAATACATGCTTTGTACAACAAAAAATGTATCAATGGAAAAGTCTCCATTTCAAACTCTTACAGTCAACTATAAAATTACATGATTATAAATATCATCAAATATCATGAAATAATACTAATCATCAAATTTTTGTTTCTGAAACCTCTAAGAAGGCTTAAGTTAGCTGATATAGAACAAAATGTGTCACCAAAGAGTCACTAAAAAGGACTTTTAAGAACAGAGAGAATAGTCTGAAGGCTGCAACCCGACCCATCCTTTCTTTTTAGTATACTTTCTTATATAAAACAATAATGTTTAGATCTTGAAACATAAGTTGATACCATTAATACCATGGTATATGCTTAACAACGTTCAGTCTTCTCTGTAACAAGACGAGAAAATTCTGAGAGCATGTTTAGAAAGCAATGTATATAGAAACAGGTATGAACATGAAAAAGCATTCCAAGATTTGTGAGAGAAATGCTTACAGTGTAAATGAATTACTAGACATAAGAAACAAAAACATGATTCAGCAGTTCCTGATGATATGAAACATAACAAACTTATATGTAAGCATGCTTTGGTGTAGCCATGGTTCTTGATGTCTGAGTTTTTTTTAGTTGTGTCAAACCTAAATGACCCTTACCTTACGTAATCTAATCCAAATAATTAAATTATAAGCCAGGAAATGCATTCTTTGCAATTACTAAAAACAATTGAAAATAAAAGTACCCTTTTTTTCTTGCTACTGTGTCATTACTAGCTTCACTCAAGCGCATTTGAACTTTATGCAAGTTCCATTCCGCTTTGCATTTTAAGAATCAGAGATAAATTGTTCTGAAATTCCTAAAGTTCAGCCACTGTCAGAATGAAAATTAGGCATAGTCAATAAAGGAGACTAATAGATCATTTTGCTCTTCATAAAAACTATGTATAGGTTAAAGATGGAAAGGTGAATCAGATCTGAGAAATTTACTGCCACAACTGGAATTCAAAACACAGCCCTTTGACTCCCTTGCCAAAGTTACTGTTTTATAAATATGAGAATATTATTTCAGACTTTGGATGATTTCAGTTTGCACAAACTTAGGTTTGGTCAAAACTTGCTCCCAAAATATTCACAAGATATACACATAGAAAAATATGTCTCAAATATGTGTTATATTTAAAACTGACATAACTAAATTTAGCAATCTGCTCTTAAACTAAAACAGTAAACTATACCGTAATGCTAAAATTGCTGCTATTATAAACACTAGCATACCAGAAGTAATTCCTGATGCACTATTGCAACCATCTTCAGCGCAAAAACATTCTTCCCACCAGACACCATTTTCATACACACCCCAATTGCAGACTCCTGTAACTCCTGTTTCAGCAACTGCTCCACATCTTCTGATAACTTGTCTCCATCTACCGTCCCCTGAAAAAGCACCAAAATCTGCCAAATACTGTACAGTTGTATACCCAAATGATGCATATACATGTACTCCTTTATTTTTTCATTTTATGGCATGTTTGATTATATTAGTGTCTTAAATAGCTGGCAAGCATTACTAATAGTGGCAAATTCACAGCTGTTTATACAATTAGTACATATCGGGAGAGCAAAAATAGTTTGAATGGGCTGCGCAGTGTTTTTGCCTGTCAGCATCCTCAACATTGACAGGCACAACACCGTGCAGCCCTATCAAACTTTTTGCTCACCTGGTAGTTGTTTATAGGGATAATGTTTGCACACATGTCACAAATATATCCCTCCCTCCCTCCAATAAATAACCTTTAACAGTTACACCAGTACACTCCAAAGAGAGGATTACTATCACTCCACCCGTACTGGAAAACACTTGACTAAACGAATATGAAAACTTTCACTAACGAATGGAAGTTTTTCGAACTGTAAGGTTACATTGAGAGTCAGTTAGATTTGCACTATATCTCACTTACTACTGAAAACTGGACATGTTTCAGGAACATGTCTTAGTCAGTTGTAAGCTGAAGATGGGAACAACAGTTCCTGAAACATATCCAATCTTCACAAATAAGTGAGGTATAGTGGAAACGTAACCAACACTCAATTAATGATAACTTTGCTTCCAGAAGCTTCAGTTTTCTTTCTTACTAGTTTTAATTAGATTTTTTCTTTACTAAGTTCTATTAAGGGGAGATGGCACAAGCTGTCTACACTGTTATACTTCTAAACTTTCAGTACATGTTTCTCAAGAACCATTTACAGTAATACCTTGAAATGTTTACTTACTTAATACAAATATTTTAAGGAAATAAAGAAACAAATGGAATTGGATACCCCAAACACTTCTGCGAGGAAATGAATTCATTTCAAAGAAGGCACTGGATTGGAATCCCCAGGGAGCCAGAAGGAGAAGACCAAGAGGAACTTGGAAGACATCAGTGGAAAAAGAAGAAAGTAGTACGGGAAAGAGTTGGAATAAAGTAAAGGCACTTGCCTTTCAACAGTGAGTTGGAGAAGTTTTGTATCAGCAATATGTTCCCTAGAGGAATAAAAAGGAACTGATGATGACAATACAAACATCTCACTTTACACTAAACTTGTGTACACACATTTTGGTACTTCAACTTTGTATTTTCCATAAAGGCTGTTACAAATGGAGTTCACTGTAATATCTAGTAATTACATCTAAAAAGTTTAATTTATAAAAATCTAAATATACTTGAGGGGGGGGGGGGATAGGTTAACTTCACAAAAAAAAATGTTAATTATGTAGTTAATTGCTTATACTGAGAGGATAATAAATTTCAAGGTAGTACAATAGATAGTCTTTTTGAGAAAAGTTAATACAAATTTAGAAATAACATTGCAAATACTGTCTGTCTACATTGCTATCATTGCAAACAGTTTAATTAAGGACTTATCAACGTCCTTCAACCAGTTTATTAATTTGCCAGTCTCATGCCAAGCACTTCCTGAAGTACTTAGTAGCACTGATAGCAACATTTCTGTAAAACTAACTTTATAGTGCAGATGTTACCTTCAACCCCAGTCCTACTGAAAGTCCATATAAAATGGACACGTAAAGCTCTAGTTGATATTCTCAAAACACAAGGGACTTAGGGTGATATCAAGTCCATGCATCCCTTTAAACTTCAATATGTTCATCTCAAGCTGTGATGATTTGCATAAAACAGAGGAATCGAAATAATACAAATCCTGTGTGATTAATGTTTCTAGAAAATAGCCCGTGAAAATTTTATAGCATATTTATCAGAGAAGGTCAATATCTCATTTTCTCTACCCCATTAAACATTAACAACCTCTTGGTATACAACTGCAGTAAGACCCACACAGAAAATTATAGCACCCACTTGCAATAGTACCAGGAACAGTGCAAAGCATGAGAAAAGCAGTTACCCAGATGACTAAGTTTATACAGATTATAACACATCCAGATTTAAAAAAGATCCAGAAAATAGAGCAACATTAATAATACAAAACTACAACTGTAGTTACTAGTCATGCAAAAGAGGAAAAGAAAATATAAATACAATAAAGAGCTCAAAAGGGAAGGTAAAATGTGAGTCCTCATACCTTAGACCAGGAGTCGGCAAACTGGTCATCACAATTGCAGGAATAGTGACATCAGGGAATGCAACCAAGCATGCACATAACACAGTTTGAAGGAATCTTGGTTTGGAAGCCACACAGTTCAGGAACTTTTCTAATGCACATTTGATTTTATACATACTTAATACATATGTAGTCTTAGAGGGCTTTAACATTAGTTTTCCATGTTATTCTTTACTTCTGCAGCATTACGGTTTCACATACATCTAATGTTAATTCACAAGTATCGTACAACAGAGCAAGTAGTTTTTATGTGATCTGCTTTTAGATTTACAATTTTACAAAATTGCTCACACATATGTTAAACCAAACATAGCACTAACATGCATAGCTGGAAGTGTTGCCATATGAAGTTCTCTAAATAAATCTAAGTCAGCCTTACTTTTTAACTGTGATTTCAAAATTGTATTTGTAAACTCACACCTCAGTTTGTAACTGTGGCTTTACTGTATGAATATCCCCAGAGAAAGGACTTGCGAAAAGTTGAAAATGATAGTTCATTGTTTTGAAGTCATGAAATTTTTTGTCTTCAAACTCTTTTTTAACTTTCCCAACATACCTACATACACAGGAAGGTTCCTTTGCAACCTTTAGGAAGGTTTATAAAGAGCCACATCAAATGTGAAGATGCAAAGAATACAGGGAAAGAGATCTAAAACACAGATAATTACAACACTGTTTTCAAACTTCTATGAAAGGAAGATACCATTACCAAACTTTGGTACTGTCAATAAAATAAAGTAATCCTACATATTGTAAATGATGAGTATTGCTTCAAAACATATGCCATTCTCAGTTTACAATTCGAGCCCTTAGAACAGCAATGTAGTGTCCACCAAAAGCTACCTATGAGAAAAACATTAGGAAGAACTTCATGAACTTTTTTCTGTACACTGTGCAATATTGTGCTCTTGGGTATCTTACGTTTCAAACTGTCACAAAATTAATAGTTTTGACTTTCTAGTAATATTAGCTCTACTAGAAGTTAAAACATTATTGAAAGTTCATGAGGCCACTTTAGAAAATCAAATCTGTATTTATTAACTGTTTTCTCCTGATCAACATGTTTGTACCCATCTATGATCCCAGTTCTTCTAAATTTATAACAGACTAAATGCACCTTTTTCTACATAATCTCTGATTGTTTTGCAAAGTAACAGCACAAACAACACATCTATGTATTACACTATAGTCAACTATGTACCATATTCTAGTATGCCTGATTTTACAAGAGATTTTTGTTTCATGTCTACACTTTTCATTAATGTGTTAAAGTATTTTGTAGTTAATGTTAAGATGAGTCAACAATGCATTTTTTCTTCTTAGATCTATTTTGGAAATACAACCCTTCATCAGTTGTGCAGTCAACTGGTGTTTCTGTGAACAATTGATAGGGAAGACACTCCCAGAAACTAGTATTAAGTAAATGAATGTAATGGTGAAAAAAGCATTTAAATAAGTTTTTGACTCATCCCAAAATTAATTACACAGCTCCACTACATACAATAGTAGTTATATTTAAATAACTTTAGTTGTTCATAGTCCTCAATTTTCCAAAATTTGTCACATACTTCATCTATTTCATCCCTTCCAACTCTCTCAAAGCACCCACATCAACATGCTGCTCCCATTTTGTTTTGCTTTGGTAACCTTTCTAGTTTCATATTTTCTCTAGTTTTTGGCACATTTATTTTCCATTTACTTTTTTCAACAGAATATTTCCTTGAATAACTGATGTGCTCTTAACATAAATCACTGTCTGTGTCACTCATTATTTTGTGAAGAAATAAGATATAAAAATAATAATGTAAGCACTTAATAAGTACACTAAAACCTTTATCACTAAATCAAGACTGCAGAAAGCTAAAATATACTGAGACTGTGTATAACAACTACAGTACATTTACTACAAAACTTGGCTGGCAGGTGCACAGCCTATGTGACCTTCACTACATTTCCCTGCATGCACATGCTGATCGTCACACATCTGTCAGTCTTAGTTCTGTTCCAGCTCACATGGGAATAACATTAGGAGTGTTTAGAAGTGTTTTCAAAATGAATCGATTGCAGTGTACAGTGCAACAAAGAGTGTTTATGTACGATATGTAAGTGCTTGTATCATCTTGTAGGGAAGTAGTAAGGTAATTTGAAATTAAATATGCTGGCATGTGTGTTCCACGTAGAGA
Organism: Tenodera sinensis; assembly: GCA_030765045.1. NCBI lineage: Eukaryota > Metazoa > Arthropoda > Insecta > Mantodea > Mantidae > Tenodera > Tenodera sinensis. Next base: position 52,600,685 of record CM060962.1, on the reverse strand, counting down.
CACCGTTTGTTAGCATGTAAATAAATTTGGAGAGATGGGATTAATGTGTGATAGGAAAACAAAGGTACAACAGCGTGTGCTTATGGAACAGAAATTAGACAAAATCGGAGAAAGATGAGAGTAGTCACCTAGAGAATCTCTTGGGCGTCTTGCACAAGACAAAATTAAAACAAAATATCAGAAGAGAAATTAACACTATTTCAGAAGCTGAACAAATGCGTGTGAATGAAAATTACCTCACAAGATGATGTAGATGTATTGATGCAGATTGACAGCATTTCCAACATCTCCTGTGATAAGGCATGTTATGTGTTTATTCTAATAATTGTTAATGTGATTTGAGATTTGATGTCCATGCATGTGTGGCCAAGAGATGGGCCGTGCAACTACTAGCCAAGTCATGCAGTACATGTCTGGGAAACAGGCCATGCGCACGTTGGCCAACTTTAGTAGCAAACATACTGTATTATGTAAAGCAAAGAACCAAAAGAAACACTAAATATTCAAATACATATTACCCTCACAGAAATAACAAACTAAGATAAGCACAAAACATACTATCCAGACCAAAAAAGTCAAGGGGTAGTAAGGGTTGCACAAGCTTTGTTACCGATTTGAACACCCTTCTGTTGTTTACTTAAATACCCCAAAATTATTTAAGAAACAGTCTTCTCAGCATAGTGGGTAAGCAGCCAGGCTGGCCATTATGTCTCTGCTTTTTTCAAACTGTTATTTCACTTCAGTACACAAATCCTAACATCATGCTTCACTTCAATGGAGAGTCCATTCACTTGAGGCATATCCGATATGCCTTATTCTAAGGGGCACAGTTGAGTTTGGCATAATTTTGTATAATGTGTTATGCAACCTTTCATCATGTATCAAAATGTGTCAAATGATATTTCCTCCTCAAAGTGCAAAGTGTATCCCAGTACACAGCATTGGGTTAAACAGTTCACCACCGCCATTATCCCTACTCTAAGGTGCATAACCCTCCTAAAATTCTTTAGTAAAATGGGAATAATTTTATGATTATCTCACACACAAGAAACTAGCGTTACTTCAGACAAAAACAAAATAGTTCTATATAGCTTTTTGCTATAATACAAATTTTTAAAATAAAAACAACAATGTATAGATACCAGAAATTACATATTAAGTTTTATTTATGATAGTTTCGCGGGCTAACAGACAGGTCAGATTAGGGTAACTACCCAAGCTTTCAGCGACTAACTCTGCCGCCATCCTCAGGGGAACTGAATACTAGGCTACTGATGTTGCGATATTTATACCTAGAGCGCGGCCGATAAGAACCGCCCACTTTTTTACCATTGGCCAAGCTCCGGCCGATGGAGGCACGTGCGGAACCAATCAGGTGATTGCCGATGCTTCTCTGCACTGTGGAGGAGAGATATGCTGAATGACTGGTGTCCATGCTTTGCTGATTTGAAGGCCTTCATCCCTGTTGAAGTTGTTTTTATTCGCTTTAATGTATAGAGCTTCTTTAATCACCCTATCGTAGTACCTAGAGGACTTTTCAAGAATTTTTGTAGCGGCGAATTTGATTTTATGACCTGTATTATATGTGTGCTCAGCCACTGCGGATTTTTCTGGGTATCCTAGTCTAATACAACGTTGATGTTCTTTGATGCGATCTTCTACAGTTCTACCTGTTTGTCCTATGTAAACTTTGCCGCAACTGCATGGGATTTCATAAATGCCTGGTGCACGAAGACCTAAATTATCTTTAGCAGAACCTAAAAACTGTTTTATTTTGGTTGGGGGTTTGAATTCGGTTTTTATTTGATGTTTCATGAGCAATCTTCCAATTTTCCCCGACAGGGCGCCACAATAAGGGATGACTGCTAAGCCTGCATGTTCTTTCTTTGTATTAGGTTCACGGTTTCGTTTGGAGTGCATTTTCTTAAAAGTACTGTTTATTTCCTGGTTAGTGTATTGATTCTGTCTGAAAACTGTACGCAGGTGTTGTATTTCTTGAGGTAGATTTTCAAGATCAGAGATAGCAATCGCTCGATGTATGAGTGTTGAGAGGACTGTCTGCTTTTGTGCCGGGTGATGACAGCTGGTGCTATTAAGGTATAGATCGGTGTGAGTTGGTTTCCTATACACCTTATGCCCCAGGTGACCATCGTTTTTTCTATAAATAAGTAAATCCAAGAAAGGTAAGCCGTCCTGGTGTTCAGTTTCCATGGTAAACTTAATGTTGGGATGGATGCTGTTGAGAAATTCATGGAAAGCTGTCAGGGCATCTTTTCCGTGTGGCCATACCACAAAAGTATCGTCTACATAACAGAAGAAATGAGTAGGAGCTAGGGGTGCAGTTTTGAGTGCCACATGTTCAAATTCCTGCATGTAGAAATTGGCTATAGCCGGAGATAAAGGAGAACCCATAGCAACACCATCCACTTGTTCGTAATAGGTGCCATTAACCTCTTCAGGGATATGGACGTGAAATCACGTCCATTTAAAATGACGGACGAGCGATATGGACGTGTATACACGTCCTGTGCGTTTGTGCATTTAACCCTTATTTATCCTCTATCTAACTCAACTTATTTTAATTTTCCCCCGTTATGAAACATTTAATTAAATTCTATATGCTTTACTGGCTTACCTTTATATGTTCCTTCTGCAGTGATATGCCTCAAAACAGGGATAAACACACAAGGGCACATCTCCACATTCGCCACAGATCATCCCAGTTTCCTTGCGGATTCCCTTCTTGCGGCACACGAAACACCTTCGAGATGGGCGGGACTTCTTTGCTGTTGACGGTATCCTTTTAGGATAATGTTTTCCTTGAAGTCTGAGGGGTGCAGGGGTTTTGGACTTTCTACCCCCAGTATGAAGAGGCCTCTCAACCTGGTATTGTTCAATTAGGCTGCGAGCTATTGATAGTCGAAAGTCCAGGTAGGTCATTGTCTTGTGTGGGTTTAGAGCTCTCCAAATTACCAAACAATTGTATATGGTTATATCCAGCTGGTGCAAAAGTACCTTTTTATACCATTTCACTGTTTTTCGTAAACAGGGATATGCTTGCAATACCTGATCTACTAGATCGACACCGCCCATGTGCATATTGTATTCCTGGATAACGTCAGGCTTGAAAATGCACATTTTGGTATGGGCATCTGTTTTTCCAGTGTCAATCATCAAAATCTTAGAGCTGCAATTGGATAATGCCGTAACTACCCTCCTGTCCTGCCAGGCAAGGTAGGTCAAAGGTGGGAGCTGACGCACCTCCATTTCCCCTCTCCTTAGAGCCTTCGTATTCACATCTTTTGGCAAACCAATACGATTTGAACGTACTGTTCCAATTGCATTAGTCTTTCTTTTGTGTAAGGCCATGAATAATTTAGGAGAGCTGTATCAGTTATCTAAGTACACAGTCCTACCCTGATCAAGCACAGGTTCCATTAGGTGCATTACTATGGAGCCAGATAAGCCCAAATCTTTGTCTCCAGTATTGTCAGTCCCTTGACCAGTGTAAATGCAGCTATTGTAAAGATATCCCGTTTTGCTTTCACAAACATCAAAACTCTTTATGCCAAATCTAGCCCTTTTTGTTTTGATGTATTGCTTCCAACTGAAGCGGCCCTTCCAAAGCATTAGGCTTTCATCAACAGTGACCTTTTCACCAGGCACATAATTTTCTTTAAATTTTGAAATAATATAATCGAAAACAGGCCTAATTTTGTGGAGTTTGTCATTTACATTCTGTGTGCAGGTGAAATGAAGGAACCACAAAATTGATGTAAACCTGCATTTGCATTTTCCAAAAAGAGGAGTAGCTAGCATGTCATCTGTGGACCAATACATGTATTATGCAGGTTTACGAATAACACCCATAAGTATAATCAGACCAATTAGCCTGTAAATCTCATTGAGTGTTACTTCTGTCCACCTTTGAATTCTGCTCTTAGGCCCTAATTTACCTTTAGAGAGCAGGTCTTCCTTCACCTTACTCGCATATACATTTGTTTCCGAAACAATGAGAGACACTAAGTCGGTAGTAAAAAATTTTGTAAAAATGTCAATTGGTTGGCTGTCAGAAGTCAGCTGAGCCTGGGGTTGAACACCAGACCCTGTGCTCGTGAAGATGTGCCTGTTTGTATTGCAATTGTTTTCAGCACTCCACAATGCTGACTCTTCACGAACACCTGAAGGAAGTTGGTCACATTCTTCCTCACTGCTACTCGTACCTATATCCTCCACACCCCCCTCAAATTCGGAAAAATTCGCCATCAATATCCAAATCGCTGTCACACAACAAGAAGTCCTCCACATTATCGTGTGTAATTTCAGAAGCCCTTACACTTCCACAACTCGCTAACCTTTGTGCAACATTGCTTGTTGATGTCATGTTTTAGCTCTGAGATGTAACACTCAAAAGCTTCTCACTTCAGCTACAAGCAGGAAAGTATACGTATGCATTTCAAGAAAGAAACAAACGGAGCCTGTAAGCTATATCCAAGTTACGAAACACGTGTAAGGAAAAATTGCAAACCTGCTTTATTCTGATGACTCATAAACCATGCATACAGTAGTGTTCTATTTCACATTGTGCTGTGATTTGCTGACGCATAGCTCACACATACAATGGGTCCACTGCTGTTTCTTTCCGAGAAATTATATTACATATGTTCGACAAAGCAAAGTTAACTTTTTACCACAGTGAAACAAATAGTGCCATTTCAACGATTTGTAAATGCAACTCAACATTGCTGATGATGTACATGTATAGTGCATATAATGAGTTTTATACCAGTTTTTGTTTCATTAAAATAACTTAAAATTTACGCAAAATACAGCTGTGTATTTAGGAAGCACTTTTAGCGCATTTAACAATTTAAATGCCCTGCGCTGGATATTGGGTATCCGTTCTCGGCCTGCGGAGCTTTTAAATGGCTGTTGTTCAAGAAGTTAAACAGGAAGTACGTTGAAGTTAAAGCATGGTGGAATAAGCTGATCATCTTGTCATCAAAGTGGGGTTTCAACAGTTCTAATGTCTCTTGGAGGGGCAAATTCGCCGCTACAAAAATTCTTGAAAAGTCCTCTAGGTACTACGATAGGGTGATTAAAGAAGCTCTATACATTAAAGCGAATAAAAACAACTTCAACAGGGATGAAGGCCTTCAAATCAGCAAAGCATGGACACCAGTCATTCAGCATATCTCTCCTCCACAGTGCAGAGAAGCATCGGCAATCACCTGACTGGTTCCGCACGTGCCTCCATCGGCCGGAGCTCGGCCAATGGTAAAAAAAGTGGGCGGTTCTTATCGGCCGTGCTCTAGGTATAAATATCGCAACATCAGTAGCCTAGTATTCAGTTCCCCTGAGGATGGCGGCAGAGTTAGTCGCTGAATGCTTGGGTAGTTACCCTAATCTGACCTGGCTGTTAGCCCGAGAAACTATCATCAATAATCAACGCCGGGAAAGCTTCAAGTCATTAATTAAGTTTTATTTACTTCCTGTGTACTTGGAGGAAAAATAAAAACTATTATCTCACCTGTCTGTTTAAACATCTGGGATTCCTAAATCCAAAAATAAAATTGAAGTACAAAATAGACTGGCAATACTGTAGCAATGATGAATCTAAGAACAGCTTTCTTTTTTAAAGTAGTGTTTAACAACTATTATATATATACACAGGTGTTAGGGGTATGAGTGCGCAGATTTCGCGTGATGGGAGATCCAAATATGACTAATAATAAAGTCCAATAACAACTCCATCTATCTTGGAAGATAGAGGAGATAATCGAACATTATTGAATACATTATCTGCACAGTCTGGCAACACAGGCCGAATGTTTTGTTTTGGTTTGCGGCCAGGCATGCGTTCACACCTGCAATGGGTGAAGGTCTAAACTAGGCTAGCGCTTGAAATCCAGTTCGCCACGTGCCTGTGTTTCTTGCCAGCTAATGCCAGTAACGAGGGATGGGGTGGTTTGCTTTTAAGCTATTCAATCGTATTTACGAGAACTAAACTAAATCTGCGTAACAGGCTATGCATAAGGTGTACAGTCCGTCTGGTCTAAGTTGGAACATGACCTACTTAGCGCTACCTCTCCCTGTGATAGGGGAGGGATGACAACACATCGCCACGGCTATCCGCGACTGCCTAGTCTGCGTCCGTCGGTAATACGTGTTTCGACGAGTGTACGGGCTGCTTATGTACATATAGCCCTTAATATTGAGAGTGAAATATGGAAATGCTGGTGATGTGTTTAGTCCTGCTCATTGTGTTGACAATCGTATTGTTCCAAACTGGTGTTGGAAGAAAGGGGAAACCTCTTCAATCTGATGCACGGGAAGTTGTATGTTTGGTACATAAGTGTTTTGCTGATGAACTAGAGGCGTTAACATAGGATAAACCAACAATATCCTTGACACAGGTCATGGAAAGAACCACCGCAGCTACTGGTGTATCTCGCACTTCAATATACAGAATTTTGCAAGAAAAGAATAAAGCAGACGAAAATGGGACCGCTGTTAGAACACTAGGAAGGAAACGACCAAACAGACAACCAACAAGCACAGCAGCCGATTCATTTACAAAGGCGGCTATTCGTATTACAATTTATAGGTCGTACACATCGCATATCTTGCCCGAAAATTGGAAAGCTGTCTGTGAGCATGTGAAGCGCGTAGAAGAAATGTATTGGGAAAAAGTCGGATTAATGGACGATATATTGGACAGATTCAACATAAATTTAGAAGACAGTTACTCTGAATCGGAAGACGCGTGTGAAGACTGCGGATGTGATCCAGCATCCGATATCCATGAAGCCGAAGATCTTAGCAGCTTACCGGGACCTTCCAAGGAACCCTTCTTGGACGGGATCTCTACACTGCCGCTATCTAACAGCAGTTCTTAAAGCGCTGCTCTCTGATAGCTGCAATATAGTCAGGCAGTCAATCGCACCATTGCATGTTGCATGGAACCGATACGAAATGGGATTAGGCAGTCATGGAGTACCCACAAAAGCGCGGGCAATAGTGCATTCTCTAATTCCCTTGTTTCAACATAAACCAAACGAACTGTAGTCGGCAGTGGCAGCTATTCAAGTGAAGCAGGTGAAGAGGTTTTCACCTGAAAATAGCAGTATTCTATTTTTGTTAATATTGGCATTATTACTGCCATTCTAACAGTTTAGTCACAAATTTCAACTGCTAGCAGCTGTAGCAGGGTCATGACCAACCCTTCTTTTGTTTGGAACTTACAGCCTGGCAGCCAGCAGGGAAAATTGGTGGGAGGGCACCCTCTGATCAGTCACAAGGACAAGTGCAGCAGTCAGGATTACGGAAGAAACTGCTGCACTAAACAGCTTGGTTGCCATGGCAACATGACGTCACGAAACGATGAACTACGAGGGAATAACACGGGCATGCACATGTTTCGGGCAAACAAGAACTTTTTTCACTTGGGTAGAGGCACAGAACACGGTAGAGGGGATGGTTTCTGTTTTCGCACGCTTAGAAGATAGTATTCGTTTACCTTGAGGAAGAGCTGGTGGTAAACTTAAAACGTGGTGTTTTAGATAACTGTGCACGGTAGGTATAATTTACGAGTTTGCTAGACTCCAGTGCTTTTAATATTTAAATTACGGAATATAAGTGTTTTGTTATGAATCCAGTGAACGATATAGTTTGCCATTTGCTAGAACCCCCATTTTCCAGGTGGAATGATGACAAGAAGGATGTTTTAAACTTTGGGCAGCCCACTGATATCATTGATATAGCCCTTAAAAGAGAGGATAAGAAAATTGGGAAGACTTATAACATTAAATTCAAAAGCTCTTGGCTCGATAACTATTTTTGATTATGCATTAGCCGTAGTTTGCAATCGCTATCTGTTGGCCTTGTTTACTTTTTAGCAAGAAAAGTAACGTGTGGTACAAAGAGAGATTCACAGATTTCATTAATATAACCCGTTCCCTTCACAAGCACAATGATTCGGCGGGACATTTAAAATGTAAATTACAACTAAACGCTTTTGAAAAAAAAAACAGAGACACAATGGCTGAAGCTGTTCAAGAAAACAGCAGACTTTTTCATGTGCGTTTCAATGGAAATGTGAAATTAAATAGGCTTTTTCTGCAGTTGATCATTAAACCAACACTGTATTTAGGTAAACAAGAGCTTGCATTCTCAGGTCAGGATGAGAGTGCGCTTTCGCTAAGTCGGGGAAATTTCAAGGAGCTTGTGTAGTGAAAGTCCATTAGAAATCCAAAACCACTATAATAAAATTAAAAGTATATTCAGCGGTGATCCTAAATCTATACAAAATGAGGTGATTGGATGTATTTTGGAATACTTACAGACCTGAAATTAATGTCTCAGATTTTTTTTCTGTTGAAGTTGATGACACTACAGATATTTGTCAACAGTCTCAGTGCTCTATCATTGTAGGATACGTGAATACAGAGAGAACATTGGTTGAACGATTTTTCAGATTTCATGATGTAAGTGTTGACAGGTCCATAGAAACATTGTTCCTTTTGCTGCATGGTGTTCTTAAATAATTTAATTGTGAATGTAAATTAGTTGCACAATGTTACGATGGAGCGAGTGTTATGTCAGGACATTTGAATGGACTTCAAAAAAGAATCAAGAACAATGCTCCTCAGGCAGTTTTTGTACATTGTTTGGCTCACCGTTTAAATTTGATTTTAAAACAAAGCTGTATATATTTGCATCAGCCATGTTTATTTCTCTCACTTACTATGCGAACTGTCATATGTATTGGACCAAAATGAATCATAGTGTGACAGTTTCTTTTGTGTATAGCTCCATTGGATACAAAAAGTTTGGTAAAAAATGTTGGACTGTGGTACACCGGCTTTGCATTGTATTTTCAGCATGCTTAAGTGAACTTCTTCACCTATTTTGTAAGGCACGAGCCGCCACTGGTAGTCAGATGATCAGAGATAGCAACTTCAAATGTTAAGTATGGAAATACCTCATTCATGTTATTCTGTAATTAAATAATAACCACCTTTTGCTAAACAGGAAAATCTAGTATAAAGAACACGACTTTGGAGCCGGAACAGCCTAAATGGCCTAAGACATGAAGAAGAAGAAGCAGAAGAAAATTATTTATGGTCAATAACTGCAAACTCAACAAGATGTCGTTTACAGTAGATGTTCAAAATGTGCTCTGTGAGAATCTATGCAGGCATTGCATCTTCTTAGCCAATTTTGCCCCACCTTCATTAGAGCTTCTGTGTTCTGCTCAATCTCTAGGGCTGCTTCAAACACACGTGTGTGAACATCATCAAGCATTGTGCTTCACGTGTGTTGCAATCGGTTTTGCCCTAAGCAAGAAGCATATCTAAATACTCTTGATTTGTAAAGACTGCCATACTTCTGAATGCTTTTAACGCACCTGAAGCACTGACAGAACCTGCTGTTGTGCACAGATGTTGCGGGGGTAGTTGTACTGTCAACATTCTCTCACCTTCCACTCTTCTCACGCGCTAATGTTGCGGGTTTGCCAAGCGTATGCCCACGACTTTATTCCAATAGACACACTGGAATCCAGTCCTTTCATATCATTTTGTGGCTAAATGAATCATTTTAGCAACATATGGTAAAGACATAAATAACGCATCTTTTGTAGCTCTACCTCACTGTTCTAATTGCAGAAGTAAACAATAACAGAGTGGTGACATATTTTTATTTATGAAACCATGCACTATAGAGAAAAATGGTACAGGAACTTATGTTTCAGTTTAACGTCAGGAAGTTGCCTTTGAAGTCTGCACACTCATACCCCTAGTACCTTGTATATATATATGGCACCACAGGCAGTGGACATTGATGACATATGTAATGTAATATTAGGGAAAGGAATTTAGGGAAGGAAACATTCCTGACACAAGCTTAAGGTACCTTCCCAGCATTTGCCAGTTATGAGAACTGAGGAAAAACTAAACAAAAAAAAAACCTATGTCTGGAAGGCAATCTTGGCAGGAGTTGAACCATGGACTTCCCAAGTAAAGGTCTCACACATTACTGCAGAGCCATCTTGTTCCGTGATACCAACTTTAATGACGGTCAATGACATAGTAGCCAACACAAAGCTAGAACTGAAAGCCCCAACAAGCAAGATCCTTTTTATTACTATCACCATTACATAATGGAGAGTATTAAAGCTACTCAGGAAAAACTGATTTCCCCACACAACATGAAATGTAGTATTTACTGATTTTAAAGTGTGCTGTATATGGTAGGTACTATCTTTCACAAAAACAAAATACCCAACTTTACTGAGACCTCAGGGTAAGGTCACCTAATCTTCACGGGTTCCTACATTAGATGGTATGAGAATGAAATCTGTCATATATGCTTTCCTCACTTTCAGAGAACATGGTAGTCATCGATTGAAAAGCAATATTTCAGTGATCATTCTAAATTAACAGGCAAATATTGCAAATTCAACATTATCACACCTGTAGAGAATATATTACTATGTTTTGATTAAATAGTGGACCAGCAGTAACAATGATTCCAGTTTGAGTTTGATTTTCTGAGTAACTTTTTTTTACACTCACCTTCACCTTAAAATGTTGGAAAAGCTGAAACATTTTCAAGATTATTCCATCTCATTCTCAAAACTAAAATGTTTCAGGCACATGAAACAAAAATAATTGTATTAGAAAATGTAACCACTCAGCATGATTACATTAATTTAAGCTTAATTATGTATTAATATGACAGAAATATCATACTATTTGAGAATAAGACTCAAAAGTGTTAATAGAAAATGTATTTTGTATATTACATACCATACAAAAGTATTTAATATTATAAAATGGGGTATTAATGGTCACAAAAATGCATGGCTGATTGGATGCCAGTGAATAAATTAATGATGTGTTAAACAGAATTCAATTCAGTTGCAGATTACTTAAATGTGAAGCAACCTATGGACCTAGCAGTGCTGCCATGTACGCATTAACTCAATTACTAGAAGTGGGCCTTTGTGCTGATTCTCCACTCCTGATAAAATATTGGATAACTAAAAGACGCTGGTTAATTTTCTTTCAGAAAATGAGCATGTAGAAGGCAGGTATTCAACCCCAGTACTTTTGATTCCTACGATAGTGACTCAACAATCTCGGCTGTTTCTGGGTTGGGCAATCTGTGCCCCTTTCATATGATATTAAGTTATATTCTATATTTAACTTAGCAACAAATTCTGCTTCAAGGCAGAAAGTTCGTAGCACAATTAGCTGTTGTTTCTAGATGTTTGTTTACAGTTATTTAGGAAAAAAGAAAAAAAAAACATCTAGAACAAATATGAGTGTCACAGTGTTCAGCATGGAATATGAGTTCCTTGAGTTGCTTTTATTAACGACAAACAAATAAAGATGAAACAATTAAAATGATATAGTTAATACAAGTTCCCATTGGTAGGAAATTGAAAATACTGCTGTTAAAGGTTCACATCCATACATGGCGAAGGATTGAATACTGGGGTGATTTACTGATATACATTTAAAATATGATATACCTGATGAGTATTATAGTGCAATAATGTTAACTTTATAGTCAAATGCTCCACCTTGGGTTGCAGTAGAAGTCTGTTCTGCAAACTGGAGATTAAAATTGGATCTGTTTGCAATGAATCTTTAACTTTATCTTTTTTTTTCAGGGTTTCCATTATGGCTGAATTTATTTACTTACAGCATCCATACTGTCATACATCTTGTTAGATCTGAGTTGTAACTCAGTATACATAGTTATCAAAACAGAGAAACATCACTATTATTATATTCAATAGGAGAGTGAAGGAAAAAATAAGGGCATATGCTAGTTTTAAACCTGTGGTTTGCAAATAAATGAGATGCATTGTGACCATTACACCAACAGGAAAACTGATGCCATTTCTATAGTTGTTATTTAGGTTGCCCTAACATTTAAGACTCATCTGAAAAATAGCAGAGTATCTCTGTTAGGATAACCTGCTTTGACTTTCAGCATTTTAATTCATAACGCTTCAAAGTGTGAACATTTTAAAAAAATTATATGAATATAGGAATTATTAAAGAAGGCTACATTTTGTGTATGTAAATGAAATCAAAACCATTAATGTTGCTCCCTGTTTACAAGAAGTTAATAAAACAAACTTTTGTGCAGCGATAACCACTTTGTTGCACAGAAGACCAAAAACAAACAAGGCATATTAAAACCACCTATAATGTTAATTAACATAAAATTTTCATATGTGACGCTTTTTAAAAACGTTCAGGTCAGGTGTATATTCTGGGTAGGTAATGAAACTTCATTATTGATACTTCTCATTTCCAATGTTTAAAAATTAGAGAGAAACATAGGATATAAAATATTTTTAAAATTTGGCTAGTACTAAAGCCATGTAAAAAAATGAACAAAGTGCTGCTTGTAATATTCTTCAGCATTTTAAGATGAAACGTAAAACCAATTTATCAAATTAAGAACCATAATGCACATGGAAGCAAGACAGATTAATACCTGGTGCAATCATCGCCATTGCCAAATACCCCTTGCTGTCTTTCTTGCATGTCTGATACAAGCTTAAACACTGACAAGGGTTATGCGCATAATGTTCCCACATTTCCAGGACATGGACTTCTAGAACCATCTGCACTGTCTTCTCAGCGCGTATCTCACTCCTGAACCATGATAGTCATATGTGCTTAATGGGGTTCAAATCAGGTTACCTTGGAGGTCCATCGATGCACAGGTCCATCAATGCACATAATTAATGGTAACTTAGTAGCCAGTTTGTTTGTGAAATTCAAGGTGAGCATAGCACTGTTGTCACGCACAAACAAATATTCTTCCTGTTCTGGGAAATTAGCCCATAGAAATGGCAACAGTGTGTTCTGCAGAATATTAACTTAAACTGCACTGGTCATTCTCTCCAGTACTGTAATCAGTTGTCCTGTTCAGATGCTGTCATATAGGTCCAGAAGTGAGCTGATATTCTTCCAGGGCAATTTCTACGCACATGTTTGGGATCATATCTTGTACCACTTGATCTACAGACACACCCTACCTTGCTGATCAAATAGGAACACCTTTTCATCTGAACAGATCGTTAGATCCTGATAGGCCTGCAAAAGCTGGATGTTTCCTTGGGCCCATTCCAATCTTTGGCTTTGTGAGCTTCAGTGAGGATTGTCTTAATGGCAGGAAGTTGAAATTCAAGCCCAGCCTCCTTTAGTCTACTCCATACAGTTTCATGAGAACATCCATATTCCACAGCTTTATGCAGCAAAACTGATCTGAGTCTAATAGGATGCTACTTCACTTCTGCCACAAATGTCTCGATCTGCACAGCAGCATTTGCTTGAGTACTTCCTGATCTTGATAGCGACTTGGCCCATTCAACGTCTTCCGCTTGATGTCAGTGTAGCCATAGCTTGATTGTCTTGCGGTTAAGCTTAAGTTCTCTAGAGATCTGAGAAACACTGCCCCTGAGAGAAATGTTCTCTCACCTCTCTTTTCTTCCGTGAACTCTTAGCAACCATGTGGATGAGGCATATTGAGTCCTTTTGCAACGAATGTCTAAAAATGACAGAGATTCAAACAATACTGGGAGCAGGGTTGCTAATATTTAAAAGTAAAATGATCGTACCAGCCACTCAAAATTATAGATTTGGGATTCAAAATTATCGTACACCATAAACCAAATGCTGCAACAATAAAAATATCAGACTTATGAAAGTGAAATAGTATTGATGTTTATGGTATCTACTTATATTGATGACCTCATCCAGTATTACAACTTTTGTTTCTCGTACTATTCATCTGAAAGTTCATCTTCCTCAACCATTACAGCATTACACAAATGTGTTGTTGAGATAAACACTAACATCTCGGTGACTTGCAGATTTTCGGACCCACCACATTCTTTCATAAGCTGAGACGACAGAATAAGACTGATTCTAATTTTGGTTTTTATTAAGCCCATTTTAGAAAAAAAAAACTTTTTCACAAGAAGCGTTTCTGTGGGGCAACGAAATCACTGATGCCAACTCCACCAGCTCTTTGAAATCAGTATCTCCACCAAGGTGACATGTTTAACAGCATTCCAGAAACTGCCAGGTTCAGGCATGTACTTTATTTCACACGGAATATCACTTATTCAGAGTTTTCTCCAATGATCATCTATTTTCTGAACAGTGCCTTCTTCATTGAGATTACCAGATCTGGGCACACTGGCAACAAGAGGATAAGGGTAGGAGGCTTAGTAGAATATGCAATGGTTGCCATAGAGGGGTGGAGACAGGTCATGAGGGCAGAAGTGGTGTTGTTATTTGTGAATAATTTCGTTTCGCTGGTGTAACAAACCAGCGAAAATGATATTTTACCGGTATCGAACTATCATACATTCAAATCATCGTACGCCCCCATAATTGTCGTACGGGTTGACAACCGTGAGTACGAACATTAAAATTATATTATGCCCCCATAATTATTGTACGGGTTGGCAACCCTGACTGGGAGTGATGTTTCATGCACACGCTTTTAACACCTTATGCTAACAAAGAGATGAAAGCATAAACGTTACAAATCGTGTACGAATTTGAATCCAAATGCCCGTTAAAGGGAATGTGCAAGAACCATTACATCATCATTTGTCTTTCATTAACAAAAGCAACGAAAGGAACTTATACTTCACAATGAACACAGGACACTCATGTTTGTTCTAAAGCTCTCTTTTTATCCTTTAAATAAATGCAAACAAATATCTAGAAAATCTAGTAAAATATTTAAATAATTTCTAACGCTCCTGGGAACACGATACATTGTTGCTTAGTTAGCAGGAAAATAAAACTTAGTATCATATGAATAGAGTCCAGATTAGCCCACTGAGGAATGGCCTAGGTTGTCGCATTGCTATTCTTAGGATTCAAAAGTGCCAGCTGTTGCTCTTTCCATCCCTGCCTTCTGGAAAATTAACAAATGTCTTTAATTCATCTAGATTTTTTATCGGGAATAGAGAATCAGGATAAAGGCACACTTTAGAATCTGAGTTAATGGGGGCATGGCAACACTGCCTATTGATTCAAAATGAACAAAATGGGAACATGCAATGTGCAAACATTTACTTTACTTTCAAGTAATCCACAATTGTATTATGTACTGTTTAATATATCATTAATTACTTTATTCACTGGCATTTAATTCTTGTAATAATACATTTTTGTGGCCAACAATACCATATTTTATACTATTAAACACTTTCTTGTCATAAGCAATATATTAAATTAATTTTCTTTCAATAATTTTGAGTCTTATTCTCACATGACGTGGTATTTCTGTCGAATTACTGTGTAATTAACTATAAAGGACTGTAATCATGCTGAGCAATTAAATTTTCTAAAATAATTATTTTCGTTTCTTGCTTCTGAAACATTTTAATTTGCTTGCTTGTCTAGGGCTTCTAACATGAAGATATACATGCTGCTGAGTGTACTTGGCAAGAAAGTTTTTAAATGTCGGATTATTAATTTTGAACCAGGGAATATCAGCGGCTAAAAATGCTTGGCACAAGTCATAGGAACATTCAGTAACCCTACTTCCTAAACACACTATTAGCTGTTTTTGAACAGGTTCTTTGTTTGCAAGTTTTGTGATTAAATTTTCTTTATGTTTTGCTGTGCTGAACTATTTGAAATCTTTTCTCACATGCTCCACAAAACAGTACCCTATTATCTGTAGATATTAAATCACCCGAAAACTTTCTGTAAATTAATTAATCTAGCACTTGAAGTTGCTTTTATTTTCGGCATTTAAAGAGCTTTTTAATATTTTATACGCCTAATTTAATTTGGTGGGAAACAGATCACAACACTGTTACGTTTGAAGACCAGGATACAACTACTAGTGGGCAGGCAAGCATTGTTATAATTGTGCTGCTCAAAACGTTGGCCTGCACTTTATCTTTGTTAATACAAACCTCTCAGATAATGCACTGATTATTCTCTACAAACACACACACACATATATATAATGAAAGAATGGAAACAGGGAATTCACTGAATGACAACATGACTCAGCATTAGTTCTCACCACCTTGTGAATTGCATCATCATGTACAATACTACCAATATGAAAAATATTATACAGATGGAAAAAATAATATAAAAAACATAAAAATCATTAAAATATGCAATATAGGGGCTATAATATTGAAATCTTCGTGACTTGCATCATCATGTGCAATACAACCAATATGAAAAATACTATCCAGATAGAAAAAAATAATAAAAAACCATAAAAATATGCAATATAGGGGCTATAATATTGAAATATTATGCATTTATCAAAATCAAGAAAATATGCAGTTACATGCACCATAAAATCATGTCCAAATAACTGAAAATTCCATAATTCGTGCACATAATGTAAAAGCATACATTTTTAACCCCTATGAAAAAACATGCAAATGCATGAACTTCCTAGCCCGTCACCAGTAAAAAAAAAAAATGAGGTGTATGCACTTAATGCAAGAAAAGTGAATCAAACCAAATTAACTGATTTCTTTAAAGCAACACCAAGTTCAAAATGTTTTCTTCATAGGTTTATTGGTTGTAAAATGTTACATGTGTAGGCCCACTGTATTGCTTTTCTGAAAAAAAGCATGATGTATTATCAAAATCTCATTTGTAAGTAATTTTGACTTATAAGTAATCTTCCCTGTCCTCTTTAATATATGCATAAACCAGGTATAAACTATTTCTCAACTAGTGTACTATTTAAATTGTAATAGATTTACAGTGTATATGACACATTTTTTTCAGCCAAAATAGACTTCAAGACTGGGGTGCGCCATCCAAGGTCTTTACACTGGCATGTATCTCCATCATTGAATCACTACTGTTACAACCAATAATGCATTGCACTATTTCTCTTACAAAGGAGAGAGAAAGAGATAACTGACCCATGTGAAGGTCACAGCCATTAGAGTGCTATGCATTTTGTCATGTACTGAATATAACTTTTTACTTAAATTTTGCTGGATAACTCCTCCATTTTGCACAAAAGTTGTTGGAGCACTAGACATATAATGACATGAGTCAACTGTAGGAATGAAGATGGACGAGGAATGGCAAGGAATCAATATACAAAATAATTTTAGTTTATATTATACATATGCAAGTAGTCATGTTACATGTATAGTGTGACTTTGTCCAGGTTTTAATTGTCACTTTTCTCTGTTTTCACTTCAATTAATATTGTAGTTTAACTTTCACTGATACTTTGCTTATCTTACACTGTAACTTCACTAATATGAACTGGTTTAAACTGTCACTGTCACTTTGCTCACAATGCAATGAAATACACTGCAAGATGTAGCCCCTTCTTCACACCCACTACACTCGCTGAGGAATCAAACATAAGAAATTTCTAATTCATTGCAGTAACAGCAGTCAACCATATCATCACAGTCGTTACTAACTCACTTGGAGAACAGCACTTTTCCTCACACAGCACATGCTTGCTAATTCACTCACTAATTTGCTCACTAACAAAACTTGCATGAGTGTTTACTTATGAGTTGGAAATTTACACAGAGTTCCAGAAAATTCGCGATGGAGAAACCTCCCTAAGATTATCATTTTCTGGCAACAGCACTTCCAATTTTTAAGCACAGCGAGCAAGCTAACTTATCTGTTTACAGATTCAAATGTCTGGCACTGACCTTGGGCCATAACTGCTGTCTCACACAGTGCTACATCTTTACATGCACGAACATTTTGTAAGGAAACAATCTTAAACAAATTGAGGTGCATCTTATATATCTTAAAATTTTTTCAAAAGGGTTTGGTTTATGATAAGCGAGGAAACAAAAGGCTTACAGTGGTACATCTAAAATGAAAATGTTAAAGCAAGAACAATTAGTTACAGTCAACGTGCATAAAAGCTTGGAAGATAGGTGCATGCATACTTAAGTTGGTCCTTCTCCAGCACTCTTCACCGCAGACAGAACCTTAGGGACTACAAACCAGAACTGCTTTTGTGAAGACATAAGTCACTTACAAATGAATCCCTTTGCTCCTTGTTGAGTTACTTTCATACAGAAAGATCCTGGTGTAACGGATTCATCACTGTTGCACTCCACAGGAATATGTCTGCTGGTATCAAAATCTTTATAAGCTCCACAGTTATCTTCACCTTCGGATTCCTGTGCTGAAGAACACTGGTAGCATCTGATTGCTTTTCCTGAAATGTAAAGTTGCCAATGTAAAGAAAGGGCACATTCTGTAAGAAAAAGGACAATTTTGCAGCTTCTGCACGGGGTAAACTATTTAGGAGATTTCCGAAATTTATCATAAATTGCTCTGGAGATATGGTAGGCATCATTACTGTCAGAATTTTTTGGACATATGTAGCTGCTTTATATTTAAGAGAAAAAGAAAAATACAAAACATATTTTGCTTTATTTTGGTTACTCCAGAATGAGAAGTTACACATACAGGTACTAAAAATAAATGTGCACTTCATTTCAAGATGACACAAAATATAAAACATATGGGTGTAATTACAATAATACAAAATTGCCTGTTCAAAAATATTCAGACAAAAAATATAAGTACAACAAAAATACAAAGAATGGAATCTGTGTAGGAATATTAATACTTTGTGACTTTTCCCTTCCTCCAAAGCACTTCAACCAGCCATCTCAGCCCACTCTCCACAAGCTTGCATGTGGTAGAAGGGACAATTTGTTCTACTCTTCTTGCAGTCGTCTCCTCACACCAGCTTTGGAATGTATGGGAAGTTTTTGTACACTTTTTTCCAGTATATACCATAGATTCTCTATCGGCTTAATGTCCAGACTCTGTGGGGGAAGATACACAACTTTAGAGCACTTGTACAACCCTAGCCAGACATTATAGGCTGTGTTTTATGTCGTCCTGATAAAATTTAAAACAGTTTGCTTTAGCCATGTTTTCTCTACCTTATTTGAGATAATGTTTTAAAATCTGAAGATACTGGTGGTGGTCCATGTTCCTGTCTATAAAATTGAGGTCACCTATTCCTTGAGCAGGCATAGAGCTCCAAACCATATCATGTCCTCCTCCATGTTTTACTGTTACCTGCACATTTCTTTCTTGAAACTCTTTATCAGGCTGCCTTCAAACTGCAATGTACCCATCTGAGCCAGAAATATTGAATTTCAATTCATTGGAGAAAATAACCTTGTTCCACCAGTTCATGTCTTCGGTAATATGCTCCTTAGCAAATCATTTTTGCTTGATTCTATTTATTTTACTGATACAGGGCTTTCTTCTTGCAGTTCACCCATGATAATCACATCTATATAGCACCCTCCAGCTTGTACTTACGCTGAACTTCTTTCCAAACTCGCTCTCAGCTTCAGCAGCAATAACGATTGCAGTAAGTCATGGGTTTTTGTTCACTTTTCATATTACTGCCCTTTCTTCTCTCCAAGTAAGAAACTTTAGGCAACCTGTCTGTGGCCAATTCTCAATGCTGTCTTGAAATTTGTATTTGCAGATTATGTCATTAACATTACTTTTTCTCATGTTCAGCAAATCTATTTGTTGACATGCTTTTCCATTTTCATGATGGAATACTACTCATTGTCTGCTCAAATTGTCTTTCCTCTGCACCACATTTGACTCATGAATGCTTGCATCTGCTTTGCACATGAGAAAGGCACTAACCGGGACCTCTCTGCACAGTGCCTAACAAATGAAAAGCATCCCTTGAGTTGCTAAACATCTCCTATTCAAAAAAATTTGATGAGCAAATATTGATATCTCATACAAGTAACGCGTATTACTTCTTTGTAAAATTATCTACAAATTGCAATTGCATTATTACAGTACCTATGAAGTGCATAGTATTCAGGAGCAAGCAATTTCGAATCTATTACCTACTTTTCTTTAATAACCAGGATATTACACCTACAGAGCTTCCTGTCCAAAATATTCTGATGGTCACTGTATCTCTGTGAATTTATGTTGTTTACTGCTGCTTGTTTGGCCTACAACCTCTAAATATTTCATACTACACGTGGGGCATTCTAAAAATAATTCACTTCTCTAATCTGAAGTACAATTTTCAATTTTTCCATCATTTTCTCCCCCCCCCCCCCCCCTCCCCAAGGTCAAGTTCAAACCCAGCCCAGACCAATGGTTTTTATGTGTGCTTAAAAACGACAGTTCCATGTCAGTAGATTTTACGGGCACGTAAGAGAATTCCTGTGGGACGAAATTCTGGCACACTGGCAATGCTAATATCCTGGCAGCGTCATTAAACAACAAAATAATTTTACCCCCCCCCCCCTGCCCACACACACACACAGAAAATAAGGAAAAAGAAACAGCAAAAATTTACATCAACTACCAGATAAACGTTCCGACATTCTTATACTAAAATTGTTTTCAATGATACTGAAGGCAGCTCTTCAGGAAATGCGAATGATTGACCCAGTATTTCCAAAAGAAAACAAGTAATACATGAAATGCAAAAGATAAAGCTCATCATGATATCGTCAAATACTTCAATAGACTGCACCCTGGAGTACTTAACAGAGACAACAAAAATGTAAAAACATGTGTTATGGACAAATCCATTAAAAATCAGAACTGGAAACAAATTAAAATGATCAACAAACTTTGATATGACATTAAAAATGTATGTATATACCAGGTATTAAAACAAAAAAGTATTCCATATTTTGAGAGGTAGATCAAAGCAAGGACAAAATGTCCAATAAACATGGGCTAATCAAAACGGCCACATCAGTTTTGCCTCAGCTATGGAAATGTCATAAAAAGCTGCAACATTCATAACAATGGATGAAAAAAAAGTGCATACCTGCCCTCTTCCTTATTTGAAACCCTTTGGAAATGTAATGCTGCCTGTGAGCATTTTAATTCTTTGGCATTTCAGGATAATACCACATCTAAATGTTCAAAGATGCTTAAACTGAACAGACCTTTTAATGGCGTAAACCATGCAATACTTGAGGTGCAGTTTTACGAAACCAAATACTTAAAAATATTTTTCTTTTGCGAACTTGTAACCATATCGTGCATCTTTTTAGGAAGATTTGTTTCTACTTGGAAAATTATGAGAATGAGTTTCCCAGTTTACTTGTCACATTAAAGCCATATGCACTACAAAAAGGACCAGGTTTTCCTTGAGGCATGAGATCCTTATGTGGTATACAGATGGTTAGACCGTTCACCTACCACCTAAGCAGCCCGGGATGGGACCCACATGTGGTATTCATGGTGGATGAAGCAGCATCTGGGCGGGTTTTCTCCAGTTTCCCTTACCACTCTTTCCACTAATTGCTTCATCATCAACTTTCCATTAATTGATTTTGCCTGCATTTCATGTCATCTGCTTCCTCACTATCATACCTAGTGCTTGGCTGACCACTCATTTCCAGGTCTTCACTCTGTCTGGTCCACAGGTTCCTCTGCTCCCCAACAGGCGTCTGACCTTAGGCAATGGCTTGTAAGTCCTAGGGGGTGTAACTCTTACACAAGGCGAGGGTAATCAGGTAAAGAAAGAATGTACAACATAACACACCTTAACTCGCAGGTTATCTGTAAGTGTAAGTGGAAATGTAAAGATCTAACAACTCAACAGCTGGTGCTTCTCTACATGGAATTCTATAGTTTGCCATATGAACAGCAGTGCACATGAGAGGTAGAACTGGAACTTAAAAGTTCATTGCCCACACACGGCTTGTGTTTAAAGACACCAACAGTAAGTTTGTTGGCATAAATAAATAATAATTAGCAGTGCACATATTTGACAAAGAGAGTTGTAATACTTCCTGCTGCTAGGCAGCCTACAGTGATCTGAGTAAAAGCAAGAGACCAACTATAATCACATGTATGTACCATCTGGTTAAGTATTAGTTCAGGTACATGGTACAGCATTTAATGAAATCTTCAGTATTTCCAACGAACGGATGCAGAATATCATTAAGTAGAAGGCTTGTTGCATTGTTTATTAAGATGGCAGATGCAAAGAGCCTTCAACACAAGGGCATAAACTTAAATACACAGATACAAATTGGAATAAGGTGAAATAACACAGCTTCTCTTTCCCAATAGAAGAAAGTGGATAATGTATTTTCATCACAAATAGACTAGAAAATGTTGGGCACCTTGATAAGTAACATCAGTACATTATTATTGTTTTAAGATCTTTATATTGCCTCCAGAAACACTTAAAAACACACAAGTAACCTTTTTTCAAACCTAGTTAGAAAGCAGACGACCTATAGCAATTGCACATAGAAGGGACGTCGGGTAGGGGAAGGCAAGGAAAGTGGAATTCCCAACACATGAAATGCAGGAACTATGTCAGCAACATATGCAGAAAAGCTTGTGTTGAGTGCTGATATTGGCAACATCTGGATAGGGGAGGGAAGGGATGCAGCAGAGAGGAAAGCTTCCATGATGCCTTGGGTGAAGCATGTATAGATAATTTCGTTCGACTGCTTCACTTTCTGCACCTTGCCTCAATGAAGTGGAGTTTACAGACATTTACAGAAATAAATCATATATGTGTGTCAATTATTATTTCTAAAGGTGTATTCTTAATATTTGTATATTCTTAATAAAACAGTGCAATATAGTGTTAAAAGTGCTGGAAAATCTATTTGGAGTATTTTGGTCAATATGCTACGTTATCCAAGAAAGCTATTATAGGAGATCCAATGATCCAGTCCATATACATGGGTACGATATTTGGATAGCATTTTGAATGCAAGAACAGAACTTTCTTTACCACTTTGGCCCAATTTAGTAATAGTAAAAAGGGTGAGTAGAACAGAGAATACTTCGGAGAGGGTTTAAGGAGTAGAAGTTACCACGGCAAATTTTCCCCACCCACCATCCCTAATTATGAACCTTTCTTTTATAACAAAATTATTGCATGAAAACAGCAGAAAATAACATGCGTAGAATACTGCACACATGGGAATGCGAGTGCCAACCTAAGTGAAATCTGCTAGTTTCCTGGTTCACTGGACCTTAGCCACACTGTAGGTTTGGCAGTAAAAGTTTGACATCTACCTTATAAAGTAAATACAGAAGAAATATGATTTAAGCAGTTAAATGCACATATTACACAGGATCCTGTCATTGTGTCCATATACACATACTAACTTGGCAATGTAGCCTAACTGTGGCTATATTTCGATACCACAAGACACTGTCGTGCACACACTAACCTTTGCGTCGCAGCCGAACTCTGGCTGTATTTCGAAACACCGGACCCCGCCATAACGTTCATGTACATAATACTAACCAAGACATCATAGCTCGGGCTGTATTTGATACCACTGGACCCCGTCATCCCATTCATACACACACTAACCTAGGCATCGTAGCTTAGCTCGATATTCGCAAAAAGGTGGCGATATTTGTTAAGTCTCATGTTGACATCAGTGCTCACTGTACATTTTTGTGTTATTTACACAATTGTATGTTATGGAATGACTATCAGTAATATTTGCCTGTGTTGCATTGATTTTACAAACACTTGGCTGACTGGCACACTTGCTACATAAGGTCTCTCTTAAGCTATGTAGTAAAATTATCCATCCCACACACCCAGCTCACAAAAATAAAGACAATTTACTATGGTTCACTTTGTTTTACCGAAGAGAATAATACATAAAAATTAGTATGTCTTACCATACGGCAAACAACATAACAAATGGCACACCACCATTAAAACTATGGACGATCTCAAATTATTTGTCATGTTTATGAAGGCGTTTTTCTCAAATGTTAACAACTACTTCTTTTTGAACAACCAATTTCAACAGTTGTGTTTTAATTACCATAGAGAAACAAAATACTCTCTGATTCAACCTCACCCTTACATGTTGCCAACATCTGCAAACCAACAATGAGTTGCTGCATAGCTTCGGTGACATTGCATGGCTGCGGTGAGGGATTATCCGTAATTGCTTCTTTTTCTTTCTTTCTGTATTATTTTATTTAACTTATTTTTAACTAGAGGGGGAATACAATACAAATGAAGCTGGTAGGGTGGGACTTGCCATCTGAGGCTGGCCCTAGCAACTAAAACCTATTCACTTGTTATACGCTTAGTTGTACTATAGTTACCGCATTTTAGTCGGGTTCTATATCATCCCGGGTAGCATGAAAGATGTGAAGTTGACATGCATTGCATGCGAACGCATCAAATGTTGAGTTCCTGCAATTACATATATCATACCTCCTGAACAATTCCAGGTGGTAGTTGAATAATGATATCTAGATTATAGTGATTAATCCTGTAAAACCCGTGTGGTTGCTGCAAATGTCTAGATTCCTTAAATATATATTACATAATGCATAACGCCAAATGTAGTGTCCGGTTTTCTTCCACTGGATAGGAGAACGTCATTGGGCACTTATTTCCGCAACATGAATACGCTCTGGACCTCTGGCTTATTCTATACTTTGTCGCAAGCTGGAATCTTCTTCGTTCGACCGTGGGCCATTTCTGTGCTGGTCCTTGTGATCACGGGAGGCGAAGCCTGGTAGCTAATCGCTGTTAGGCAGTGGATAGGGTTAAAAGTACGATGTAAGGAGGAGTGACACATTGAGTCAGTTTTCCCCATCTATTGTGTAGCTCATGGCCTTCAAATTCTGCTGTATGTATTGGAATTCTGTAAATGTAAAAAGGTTATGTAGCTGAGTAGCTAGTATCTTAGTCAATTACGGCGACTTTAAGTTGTGTAGGAATTCTGGGAAGTTCGGCTCCCTCGCGTAATTGAATAGTCTTCTATCAAAGAGTGAAAATGGACGTTTATGTTTGTTGGATTCAGTGGTGAAGCTGTCTAATTGTAAGAGCTCTGCTAAAGGGTATAATGCGCAGTAATTTTCTGTACATCTAAAAACATATCTTACTGAATTATTCCCAGATAGTATGTATTTTTAATCAGCTGTGTAGGATGCCTACGGATGAGGTTGCTTTCGATTTGGAAGCTAAGTGTAAGATTTTGCCTTTAAAATTTTGAATCCCCTTAAGGGACACTGGGAGTAAAATTTGAAAGTTCCACATTTTTGATAGATTTTTCTGAAAGTACTGTGTTTGTATTTATATGAGAATAGGAGGTACACCAAATTTCATTAAAATTGGATAATTCGTTTAGGATATATAAATTATTTTATGAATTTAATCGGCATATTTTCAAAATAGAGCTCGCGTCTACTGACTTTTCAAAATTCATTTATATTGGCAGAACTGATACTCTAAAACATGGGTAACAATTGTATGAAGAGATATTTCAAATACGTTTACTGATTATGCTGTACATATTTTTTTTTAATAACAAAGAAAATTTAATCTTAAAAATTATTGATTTTTTTCATAAAAAATGTTTTTGGAATTCCTGTTAATGATAGCATCCATATTGAATCATAGTTTTGTTTAGCTGCTATTTATAAATACTTTTGGAAATTTCCATTGAATTTGAAGAGAAACTCAGGCGCGACCTTCTTTTGGAATGTGCAGAAATGTAGTTTTGAGAAAAAAAGGCTTTTATATAGGAACATGCAGTGTACGTTAAGCGAAGAGCATTATTTGAAAGGGCCGTAATGGCCACATGGAGTGGGGGATATGAAAAATGTTAGCTGATCCAAATGCACCGGTGTTCCAGGAACATTTTAAGGTAAAAAACAATTTTCGACTTTTTGACAATTTTGACGGAAATTTCACTCCCAATGTCTCTTAAGGGACGCTGGGACTGAAAGCTGAATTTTCTATACATTTATAGGCGTAAAATCAATACTTTGTACACTAAAAGGTGTTTATATTATAAACTAACACACAAACTTTCGGTACAATCTGTTTTATAGTTTTGAGTGAATTATTTAATCTATTCACAGTGAGAGATTACCTTAATATTAAAAACAGTCCATGCCCTTAAAAAACTAAAATATCACATTTTTATTACTTTATAAACTGTACTTGCCTAAAAAAACACCATCAGTCTGTGACAGGAAGAAAAAATAATTACTTTTAAAGTAATTAATTTCTTTGTTTTGATGATCATTGAAAATATTGTTTTTTGTGTATTCGATTTTTTAAAGCCTCAACAAATGTTCAGATTTTGAAACCAAAGACTGAAGTTCAAGTCACATAAATGGGACACATGCTGGAAAAATTATACCAGCATAGCGCAAAATTTAATGGGAATGGAGCAAATAGTGTATTGAAAATGGGAAAAACTAATCAGATTACCTGTTTGACCTAAAACTGCCCCGTTGTATGTTACAGCTTCCCTCTTTTACTTTCATAACTTAAGCGCTTCTTTCTATGAATTTGGTTGTTTTTGAGCCCTTTCTGGCCCATCTTTTGTTCAAATACTGCAGAAAAGTTAAACAGAAAGGGGGCATCTACTGTAGCGCGCATGCCCTTTAGGGTCTGTGCTCTTTAAAAATGGCGGAATCTAAAATGTTCACTACCAACCGATGACTAAAAGTTAGGGGAACATTATATGCATAAAACCAAAACTCGTGAATTTGATCATTTTCGGTCATTTTTCAGCTCTAGGGTGCCTTAATGTACGTTTCAATGACGTATACCCTCATTAGCCGTGCATAGGTTAGCGTGGGGCGAATGAGAGTTGTATATAGTGCTAGTCTCAGCTTCAGATATAATTAGTTGGTTAAGTTTATTAGTGTAGTTGTATTTATAATCACTTGTATAATTGGGCATTGACTTTCACCTGGCTTGATTTATGTAGCCTTTCCTGTTAATCGCTGATCGATTTTAAGCCTTAACCATGTTACATTCGTGCTGCGTTTGATGTTCTCCCCTAACAGGGTAAGTAAATGCAGGTTATGTCTTGGGAAACTATGACCCATGCGTATTATACAAATTATTATTTGACTCTTTGGGAAATTTACCTTCATACACCAGTTAGCGAGCCAGCGCTCCAATTCATCAAGATGTTCTGGAGACGGGTGTATAGATTAGGGTTTAAACGATTATTAGTGTCATCCGCACAGACGTGTAGCACAGTGTATGTAATTTTGGTGTGGAGGGAGGGGACCCTCGGGAACTCTGGACTTGGCATCGACACAGGTCAGAGCTACCAGCTCCATTTGAGATTAAAACAAATCAGCAGTACTTCCTTATTTCTTTTCTTCTTTCCTAAAATACCTTTACCTTTGAACCTTTAGGCAGCAGTCAGAGCAGTCTTATCTTGGCTGTAGCCTAGAACCTTACCTGTCACACATTCCCCTCCATTGGACGGCAGCATTATACCTTTCGCTAAACACAGCGGATGCTATGCTGGACCGCGCTACATTCTCTTTTAACTTCCTTTCCTGTGTAGCAGGTTTAGTGGGTAAGGCCAAGCTGGAGAGTCCACCATTATCAGCCGCACTCATGTACGTAAGATGTACTTCCGCTTCACGTCCAAAAACTAATAAATACCAAGGAATCAACTAAAGGTTTACGACCCGGTGTTCAGGCTTTTTATATTCAGTGACCGTACTCAACTTAGTGCTGAATCACTGTTAAGATTATTTTCTTAAGACGAGATGACTGATACTTCTTTTAAATTCCTTTTTAGTAGTCTTAGCCAGCTCATCAGAAACAATCTTAACCGTGACTCAAACCTACAAACCAAGTTTGGCATAAGCAACAAAATCTGTGCTTTTTTTTTTGGTGAAAAATGCTACTTAGGCCCTCACCCCAGGCAATGGAGACTCCCCACACTGGATTCGAACCAGTGCAGCACTACTCACTAAAAACTCCATCGGAAGTAGAAGGTCCGTACCTCACTTATGCAGTACCGCGTTAAGCACCTGCAAATTTCTGGTGAACTATGAATGCTGCCTGCCAGTGGCAGTTACAGCAAGTGACTGGCGTGCCAGGGGACAAACATGACGTGTCCTGAGTGCTTCCTGGGTGCAGTGAATGGTGCCATGTTTCCTAAGTGTTGGAGTTTCTTGGTGACTGGAATGAATATGCTGATTAACTCTTGGGTTTCCTTACTGTTTGTTGTCTTAACCTTCTAATATGTTGATCTACCCTAAGGTATCGTCTATTTTATTCTAGAGTATTTTGTTATTGTGTTTTGTTTTTCTTTTGTGCTTATGTTAATCTATATTAGTCTTTACCAGCCAAAGGCTTCGTCAATTTTCTCATGTCTCTGTCCACAGCTTAGCCTCATATAGTGCACACATGGCAGGCTATCCGCCAGAGCGCAGGAGCGAGCCTATGCCAATAGCAGGAAGGCCCTCGTCCCCGGTGACCGCTTTGGCCATGAAGCACAAGGCCTGTGAAGGGTGCTAGATTTGACTGTGGGTATGTGTTTGTGTCCCTGCATCCTACGACCAGTAAAGTTAGCTAATTAAATTATTGTATTCGTGGATGCTTGTCTGGTACGCCTATGCCAGTAGTACTATCGAAATGTTACAGAGGACGGAGGTGTTTGCCGTGTGCAGTTTCCTATTCCCCTAGCATTCTAATATTATCGTTGTGACTTTAGTTCTTTTTGCTGCAAAGGTCGAATGCCACGCGTTTGATAAATTGCTCGATTGTGAGCCTTTTTAGGTCCTCGTGTAACAAACGAACGGGCTTCTGGCGGTAATTTCGCAATTCGCAGCATTCTGTTTTGCATCGTTTGGAGGCACTTTATGTACGTTCTTGCCGCATGTACGCACACTGAGGCGGCGTAAGTTAAGATGGGGCGGATTAACGTCTTGTAGAGCGTGGGTCCCATACGTAGTTTCAGGTTGCCGTTGTTTGATAAGTGGGTAGTCTGTTGACGGATGTCTCCCACACGATGCGTTCCTATCTGATGGTGAGGGGCGGTAAGAATGATAGCTTGGCATTTTTTAGTATTCACTTTTATCTGTGCTTCAATTAAAAGCATATGTGATATAAACAGTTTTCTGCCAGATCCGTGCTCAAATTCAAAATATCACGCCTACTTAAGAAACGTAGCATCTACTATGGCACGGAAGAGGATATTAGGGCTGAGTTGCAGGTTGCACGCTTTTTAGTGCTACGTGTTGTGCTGTTGTGTGGCTCAGGAGTTACGATCAGGTCCGAAAGCGCCTCTTCGATTTTACTTGGTGGACCTGACGATGACCAACGACCTGGACGGATTACGGATGGTCCAGTAGATATTACCCCTTCGTCTAAAAATAGAGCCGTACCAACGGCCGGTTATCCCAATGCAGTGCAGTCGATGCCAGCAGCTTCGTTACACTGAGGCGAAGTTCACGGTGAGCGCGATGATATGCTTAAAGTGCACACCTTTCCACCATTCCCGGAGCTGCGACCTTCCGCGAGCCCAGAAAAGGTGCTCCCTATGCCTCGGGTTGGCCCATGGGGCTTGGCACCGGGTTAGCCCAGAGGACCAGAGGCAGGTTCAAGCAGTGCACAACCCCATCTTAGAAAGTAACAAGATAACAAAAGATCTTCTTTAATTGTCCCAGAAATGAAAATTAAAACAGAAGACAGTCGGTATGTGTTACATTATCACAGCTCTTTTTTCCTGAAATTTTTGTAAATTAAATTACACTACACACTCCACCCTAGTGGTAGCGATGGTCTCCAAGAAACAGTGAAATAAACCTTGCGTCCTGACCAGGCGAATATCTCTCCAGTTGTATCGGTGTGTTAGCGATGAGTTGTTAGTAACGGTAGGGAGATCTTTCAACAGAAAGCTGCTTTCAGGCGGTCTATCGAGATCCGCTTGATCAATCCTCCGATAGTTGCGTCGAATATGCCTGACCTCATTTTTACCTGGCAAGGGCCACCGTACATGGGTTGAAGAGGTGGTAATGGAGGCCCGTGTTGTATGAAAACATGTGAGCAATCAGCAAGATGTTTGGACACAAACAGTTTTCTTGCCATGCATCGATGGCGGTTTGGTTTTAGTCCTCTTATTGTCTCCTGGAGGTTTCTCATGAAATCTGACTGTTTTACGTTGGTCAGTAAACAGTTCCCCTGAGAGATAAAGTGGTGTGCCATATACTAGTTCGGCAGCTGAGTAACCTAAATCTTCCCTAGCCACATATCGCATGCGGTACCGAGTCTATCCACGACGAGGACTTTGGAAGATAACATTTGACTGCTGCTTTCATGGTGCGGGGTTGGCGTTCAATTAGGCCATTAATTTGGGGAAGGTATGCAGCTGTCCTGAAATAGCAGATATTTGCTTGGAGATTTGAACAACTGACTTTTGAGTTGTATGCCTTGATCAGTAGCTATTCCCCTAGGAGTACCAACTTGAGAGAAACACGTGGGTCAACAGTATCAGCTGTTTCATTTACTATTGGTATTGCTTCTATTCACCTTGAATATCTGTTTATAACTGTTAGGACATACCTGAATCCTTGGCATACAGGTAAAGGTGCCAAGATGTCAACATTTATGTGCTTGAATCTGTCATTGGGGACTAGGGTCTGTCCATCTACAAATTTGGTGTGTCAACTGGCAGTCGATACACCTGTGTGCCAATTGTTCACAGTCCTTGTTTATATTAGGTCAGGTGAATCGTTGCTTGGTTGTTGCGCTTATTCCTGGATGAGAGAAGCAATGAACAGATGTGAACTTGTGCATTAGTTCATCATAGTGTAGAGGTGACGAAGATTCTATGGTGGCTAAACGTGAACAGTACCTCGGACAATTGAAAACTAGGATAACAGGGACTTTGTCAAAAATCGAGAGGGAACCATATGGTAAACTGAATGAAAACATGGTCAAAAATTTTAAAAGAGGCCTCTACTGTGTTATCAACTGAAAATACATACATATAAATAAAAATAAATTAAAAATACAAAATAAAAAAGACCTACAGTACATACATACGTATGTACATGTTCCAGTTAAAACTTATTCCTTCAACAGGTTGATAAATAATTTGTTTAACTGAACTCACTCACATTTTTTCCAGTTTCACGTAATCGTCGTAGTAGTAGGTCTGTTGAAGTTGTCCCGATTGTTGCTCCTGATGGTCTTTTCTATCACTTCGCATCCTTCACCGCGGCTGATTTTCTCATTCCTCAGTTTAATGTCTTCAATGTCACCCTCCCACCCCTACATTTCATTGTCCCCATTTCCAGTTTTACACTACAAAGTATTTTGCGCAGCACACTTCGTATAACGGGACCTCGGGGGCTGTGTGTAGTATGGCGCATTCTGGAGCTAATCTGTGTTAGAAATTTACCATTCCCAACAAGCACCGTAGTCCAGTAACCGACTGCGGCCGTGGAAAATTCTTAATCGCGCTCACTTTCTCTGGTAGAGGTTTCAGGCTAATTTCGTACCCCTCAAAACTGTGTTGATAGATTCACAACCTCAATTCGTAATTGAGGTTTTACTATATAGATTTCCAAGTGAAAGGATTTGAGAAACGTTGAAAATCTTGATTCATTGCTTTGAGACCATAAAACCTTTCATGTTAGGATTCTTTTTTAATTTTGCTAAAATACCTATATAAACATCTAAGGTCCCTTTGCGTTTTCCTATTTTCGAAAGTCATGTCGTATCCATGAGGTTTCCATCGCTGCTTGTGTACTTTTGAAACCGCGCTATTTGGAAGAGAGAGGGTGAAGCAGGGCGAAGTATTGCTTTTCTCCTTACTGTGGTGTTAGGTCATCGCATCAGCTGGCGCATATTTGCCGACTCCTGCTCTAGAGTACTACTTATATTACTATGATGAATTATTTATTTTCTAGATATGTCCCCAGTGTTCACGTATATTCCGTTGTTAGATTGTTGATGTGATGTTGACTTGCTTACTGACTTCTTTGACCTAAATCTGTAAAGCCTAAATGCCAAACACGAGTTACTCAAAATGATTTCTAAATATTGGCCCTTAAAGTGACAATTGAAGATTAATATATTTCATCTGTACGTTTTCTTTTCAGTACAAGTACTATCAATTCACATATTCTATCCCCAACAGTGAATACTTTCAATGATCTCTTAGTTGAATGTGTATTCCTTCCAAGAATATTGCATTAAGGATTATTTGGAAACAATACAATTACTACAAAAACGTACATAACATTTAACTCTGAAATAATACTTGAAGCTCTACCACTTCATAAAAACAATTCATTTGAAGCTGTTAATCTCGTTCAGAGGTTAAGAAAGGTATTACTTACGCGCACTGAACATCAAGCTCTGGAAATTTGAAATTAATATTAGGCACCGTTATTCAAAGTGTCACACTAGTTATGCGGAGAGTAAAGGCTAGATAGGAAGTGAAAACCTTCAGGACAAAGAATGCTCCAAACCGTTACAATGTCCTTTTTGAACAGATCTACAAACATCATAATTTTATACAGCTCAGAATCCTCAAAATCTACCTCACTAAAGATCCGACAATACTAACAGAATTTTTTTACATTAACGGTTTAGTTCCCTCTGCACAAATTATTTGTTTACAATTATTAACAACATAAACAGACATATCACTTGTCTTAACGTACATATACAAATGAGTGTAAGGAACTAACCTGGCAACTTAATACTCGCTATTAGTTAACTTTATGCATTACCAATATACATAGTCTACACAAAACCATTACAATGCTACAAAATGGCACTGAACAGACATTTCATGAAATGGGTTCTTTGCTATTTATTCTTCACAATAATTTACTTTTAGTTACATCAACAGCTATATTCACACTAATTTTCTTCCGGCCTCTTCTTTTAACGTCAGAATATAAAATTTTCAAAATGGTTGTGACGTAGAATTCTTTAAATGTACACTCAAACATTTAAAACTTCCTCATCAAGACTCCTGCTCACTTGTACCTGAAAGATAGGAAAAGGAAGATGTGATTACTGTACCCTAAAGTATTACTCTGTTCCTTTAGGAGAGAGACATTAGTGCTTATTCTCAAATTTCATGAAAAAGCCAATGCAATGTTTAAGTGGTTACACCACTTGCCTCTCACTACAGTAATCCAGATTCGATCCCAGTAACTACAAATAGGGGTTGTGGATGAAGTGGAACTTTGGCAGGTTGGCTCTGGGTTCTCTGGTTTCCCTTGCTTATCACTCTGCCAACAGTTCCACCACCACCGCCACCGCCACCGCCACCGCCACCGCCACCGCCGCCGCCGCCGCCGCCGCCACCGCCACCGCCACCACCACCGCCACCACCACCACCACCACAATTCTCATTCCCACAATCACTGTACCGTTCAGTGTAACATAGTCCATCCAACTAAGATGAATGAATTCAAAATGAACACAGCTGCCTTCTACCCCTTCCCAGAGAAAATCTATGCCAAATCGACAGAGCATTATGTTACAAAGTAATTGAAAATACTGAATCAGCTAATTTAAAAACAGACTTTCATTTTTCTTGATACTTGTATACTCTTAAATGTTGTTTTATAATAAATGTTTAATACTGCTTATGTACTACAATTATTCCAAAAGCACGCACATTTTCTTAGCTCTTATACTTCCTTTATAACTTCACTAAATTAAAAAATCAATTTGTGTAGCACGTACACTTCATTTGTTTCTTAGCTTTTGAAGTATGTTCAATTATTTACAAAGTGATGCACATGACAAAAATATTTTTTCTTTTAATTATTCATTTACATCACTGTACCAAGTTATCCACCGTAATGAATTACATTCACCTGTTTGCTTATGTCTGCAGCACTAATAGTTTAAGGACAGAATAGCAAATATACTGATATTCTAACGACTCATACTCGACTGGACTAAGTTTAAACGCTTCTTGGGAAAACATTCATGGGCTGCGTTGTCCCTCTGGACTTTCCTCTCATACTGAACTCAAATAGTTTCTATTCATTTTCACCCAGCAGCTTTGAAAGGTCCTGGTCATTGATGAAACTAAAGAAAAACCTAGTAATATACGGCATTGACACCATGAATACTGGTTTATCAAAGTCGATCAGGTATCTGGTAAACAATTAAAATTTTAAATGGTGTGTTTTAATTTGGATTGCCTTGTCTATTAATAAAAATATACTTTTTTGAAGGATAAGCGTTATGCTAATATACTGGCAAGAATAACTGTCTAAGGTTTTGTTGACCTTAAAGCAATAAATGGACTTCTCAAACCTTGCCTGTAACGGAAACAAATTCAGGCTGTGAATCAAATATGGTTATACTTAAAACTTATTTTTATAAATTAATATTATATAAAAAGTACTACAGACGGTAGCTTGATCATGGCATACTTTTAATAAAAATTCGTCTAAAGAAGCAATTTAGGAAGTGGCCTATAAGCATTTTATATTGATCCAAAAGTAAGCAGTTCAGACATTGTATGGTAACGTTTGGCCGTCATTCAATACAATCAGGCATGAATACAATTTAGTTTTACAAAAATGTCTGCAAAAATCTTACACAGAATATACCCTCTCCTGACCGAATTTAAGTACAAATCATGTGGTGTTAAAGTATGGATTCAGAAATTCATCTGAGATGTTAAACATTCTTGTTGATATACAAAATCCAATAATGAAGCTCCCACACTTTCAGGACAGGTTCCTTACATGCAGAGGATATAAACATTATATTAATACGTGCTTGCCATGGCTTTATTTCCATGTTAAATTTCATTTTCTGCTACTTCTAATAGTACATTAATCATGGGAAAGATATTAGAACAAGACGTACCACCGTATGTCAGGAAACACTTCCTTATATGAAGTGTTGAAAATGGCCACATTAGGCATTTATATCTGCATCAATCAGGCGCCGCCTGAATCCCGGTTTCGCGTTGTTTCGTAGGCTTCTATAATATCGGCATGAAGACCTTGTACATCTTCCGGGATACAGAACAGAATAGGTTTGTAATGCTCCCACAAAAAAAGTCCAAGTGAGTTTAGGTCCGGAGGTCTCAAAGGCCAGGGAACTGGTACCTTTAGTAATTCATGACACGTATTACCTAGAATACGGCGAAAATTAACATCGAAATGAGCACCAGATCAACCATGGGCGAGGTACATTTTCGTAGCCCTGGTAAAGACACATCATCTGTACAGTGTTATTCAAGCTTTTTTCTCTGCGTAACCCCAAAGACAATTTTCAATTCTAGCCTGTAACGCTAGCCCTTGAGTTGTCCTGAATTCAAATTATACATAACCATAGTTATCAAATGCTACAAAAAGGAGGATTAGGCTATAAATGTATAAAAAATTCAGGAAATTCAGGATAGCGCGCAAATACACACGTACAGTGTCGGCGTTAACAGTTTTCCGACTCCTATGCTACTTGCCGCAGGGAGAAGCCAGCATGGCTTATCTATTCGTTATGCCACGTGGTCTCAAAGGTCGACTTGCCGGTTCATACCTGTTTACAAGGGGCCCGCCTCAGTACCATGATCGTTTGCGTGTCTGCCTCACGTTCAAGAGGTCGCGAGTTCGAATCTCGTTTAGGGTAACTAATCCGGATAAGGTTTTCCCTTATTCTGAGAAGACAAATGTCGGTTAACTTAAAGCTGTATGGACCTCACCAATCACCGTCAGATATGACATTACACTGGAGGACGTTAAGAAAAAAAGAAAAAAAAAAAAAAAACAACAACAACCCTGTTTACAAGGGTGAAGGACGTCATGTGTTTGTCAGTGCAAAGATAATCTAATTCCAACATTTGCCTTACACTTGTTTGTAAGAAAGTAATTTCAGTGTAAAGGGAACAACATTAACGTTATAAATCCAGGACGAAATTGCAGCGAGGATGGAAACTAAAAATTCGGCATTAGATGCGTCAGATCACTCTATAATGACATTAAATTTGAAACGTTTAAATAATTTTAATATACCACGTATTATTAAGCTATTCATGGAGGCACACGCATGCGCGTTGTAAAATTTGCAAGTTGGGTTTATTCAGCGAACATGAAACCGCGTGTTTGACCTGAAATTGCACATCGAAGTTTAAAACTTTGAATGGCTGTTTGTCGGAAATAGCAGGAAAACAGAACTTCAAAGGAAAATGAAAGTTAAGCGTAACACAAGTAATAGAACTAATGCAAATCGCAAAAGAGCATGTTTCAACCACTATAGGTTATATGTAGCTTCCCCCCTCAACTTTCTTGCATATCATCCTACAAATCTGAATCGGTTTACCTATCATTATTATCATTATTACTAATAATAAGAACAAAATAATAATAATAATAATAATAATAATAATAATAATAATAATAATAATAATAATAATAATAATAATAATAATAATAATAATAATAATAATAATAATAACAAAAACTTAACGAAGAATATATTATATGCATTATATTTGTTTAAGAAATTGTTTTAACGTATTTCTTAAACGCCGTTAGTGCTACCACAAAAAAGGAATGTTACTTGTTTAAATATGTACAGAAAGGAATGTGCCGACTTTTTTTGTTGGGGGGGGGGGGGGAGAATAAAATTAGGTATTTAGCTTCTTGCTGGCTTCCCGTTCACCACATATCAGAGGAACACACAACTATTAAGTACCTCTGGTGAAGACATCGTTGAGCCGGGCAGACCATGCGCAAGTGATTCATACGAAAAATTTTCGTCCATTTCTCCTACCGCCTCTCGTCCATCGGAAAACACTTCCAACCGGCTGTACACACATACACAAATTATATGGATTTGGGCATGCTTCTTAACTGTTAATGAGATGACAGAGCTTGTTTCTTGGACACCAGCTGCCCTATTCGAGGATGAATCTCGTTAGTGAGAGTATCAATGGGATTTGGGATTTTGGACTCAAGCCATTGCTTTATTTCGTTTTGATTGCTGTCAATGCAGACAAACCCTACTCACACAAACAAGTAGAAGGCGTGTAACAACAGTGTCACTAAGTTCAGTGTACTCTCTGCGTGCATAATACCAGAATTTTTAAAAAAAAAATCCGACATGTTTTCTGTTTTTATTTTCAATGAATTGTCAGGTGACATTTCCAATATATTTTCAATTTTGCGGGTAGATCAGAGGAATTGATGGCGGTGGTGCAAAACGGATTTGTGATCCAGTCTGGTTTCTTTTCGCCTTCCGCAATTTCCGTTAAGTATTTTAAAAGCTGTAACCTAAGATTTTGTAAGTGAAATGTGATCGCTTCCAAAAGCCATCTGCAATACTAATTTTAGTTTTTCGACTATGTTAAAACCCAGTTGGAAAAACTGGCGTAAGCCCTTTGTTAACGCAATCAATCCAAAATAAAACTTTTATAAACCCCTTTACCTAGTCATGTGCATATAAAACATTTCTCTCAATTTGAAGATAAAGCTAATTAAGTCTTCGTAATAACTAAAGGCCGGAGAGATATGCGCTCGCATGCGATACAGGTTAGCTGGACACAGGGTATGAATGACGTCAGAATAACAGCAGGGCCACCAAATGTGCAAACAACTGCCACTAGAAGCATACGTCGAAAACAACGTAACGCAGTACTCTGCGAAATAGTGAAACATTGCCTTGCAAGTATATGCAATGCAACGTCAAGATGTAGTATAACGCAAATGTTTTGTTTCTTCTCGCAGTGAGCTGCAGATATGAGTGTTCTTTCATGGTCAGACTGTACCCTCCTGCAGCTGTTTACATGCCCGAGCGATAGCAGTGAAGTCCTGTGCAGTGTATCTATGGAAAAACGCACACCTCTCCGGTCTTTACTGATAACCAACGCACCTCGTGTACAGAAACAATTGAGTATGTGTAGCTCCCATCTCCTTACACATTTTCTTGAGAAAACGGGAGTTAAGTACACGTGACTTTACTAAATTGACCTAAATAGAACTCCTGTTTAATGTAAATCAGGAGGGCTTTTTTTTTTTTTTGCTACCAAATTGTCTCTGTACATGATGGAATATTGCCATATTATTTATGGGTTAATTTGCCGAATGCGAGCAATAAGACCGCTTTTTATCGGTCAACGAAGTAGCACCATCTGTGGACAAACTTACACATCAGTCCTACGACAAATTTAATTTTAATCTTATAAAACTACCAATCATCTTAAAAATATCCCCTCGCAATTGTATATTCTGGGAATTGTTTACATCCTAGAATTTCGTCAGCAGTAGCACCGAAAGTATATAAGTAGCTCAGCATCATCGGACACACCCAGCGATTCATCGATTTGAGTCGCATATCCTTTGTCCATTGTAAGATTTTCTATTTGGTCAACAATATCTTTTCATATCATGGACTCCATGCCCTATACTTGTGTCAGAATTCGGAACTATTTTGATTACTTTAGCGGATTTTTCATAAAATTTTATCTGCTGTAATCACAGAACCAGAAATAATACATTCAAATGCCGTATAACGTGAGTTATTGTTTGCAACTAGCAAAGCAAACTCATACTATGTCTCCAGGGCACCCTTGTCGAGTTTGTAAAATTCTGTATTACGTTTGAAGTTTTGTCTAAATTTTTTTGCTTTGTGCCTGGAGAATTCGACTGACTTATTTTTATAATCGCTGTGATTGGTTCCTTAGTGCCTGTGAAACAGGGATGGTTTCGTACAATTATTCGACAGTTTGGTTCCAAATAATGCATATTTGGTACAAATCCCTATTTAATGTGAGATTACTGTCATATCTATATGTCACATTTGTGGGGGGTTTCAAGTTAATCGTAGAAGTTCAACTTCAACACTATTTTCACCGACGTCCTATTGGGGAACACGCGCTATAGTACTTTTCACGAGCGGTGGTTCAACACTATCACTTGTGTCATGCATTTTAGGTTTTTCTCTTAAAACGAATTTATCCATCTCACAGCAAAATTTATAATATGTAACTTACTTCCACAACAATGAAAATAAATTCAATGGTGATAATCTGAAAATCGATTCACAAGTATAAACAGTAAGAAGTGAGTTTGCGTAAAGCAAACGAATCTGTACGTAACAGTCACAAAGTATGCTCGTACTGAGTACTGAAAGATTTTAAGTCAGCCGGTAACGTATATATGCAGACTTTATTAGTGTTCTTGGCGTTTGCAACAAAGAAATAAATGATTATCGAGCGCAGCTATAAGATATCGTTGGGTGGACCGGCAGAGTAAGCAAAATGAATTGTTGGACAGACGGCAATTTAAATCCCTATGGCAAAAATGTTTTTCGCTATTTGTGGCCATTCGGAAACATTATGGCTGGGTGCATATATTAATGTTACGTACCCTCTAACAAGTCTTCCCCAGCCCTGGGGGTATGCATACCCCAGGTTGAATATGTCTTATCTAGTAGAACAGGTAGAGTATTCTATAAAACGCACGGTACACTTGTGCGTCGAGCCTGGACCAAGGTGAGGCCTTAATAAAGTTGCCAATAATTTCAATCCAAACATTAACAGAAGACCTTTGCTGATGGCGTGATTCAACCGAGTGAGGAATCGCGTCAGCTCATAATGCCGTTTGCGAAAATTTGTCATCTGATTACATGCAAAAGACACCTCAACTCTGAACAGCATAGATGCATTAGAGAAATTATGAACTTTGTTGGTACATAAAGCTATCCTTGGTATCTGAAATTTTTAAAACGCTGATGCGTAAGTTTTGTTTTATAAATCTTAATAATTAACAGACACTTTTAGAAGTCATTGTAATATTCTTAATATATTTATTATTTGTAACGATGCCAATATAAGCACAAGCTTTCACGCAAAAAAAAAAAAAAAAAAAAAAAAAAAAAAAACCCGCTACCAATCATCCACGCCATGTTTTATTCACGAATGTTTAGTGCATCTTCACCATAAAAAAGACGCAAGGGAATCTAAATAAGGCATTTTTAACATCACAACTACAAATCGATTAATATTTTTCATATGCATTGCTGTTAAAATCCTTGGTGAAACACATTGTTTTTGCTTTAACCACACATGTAATTGTTTATTTGATACGGATCTGCCGAGAAACTTCACTCTTTTCTTTCCAGTGTACAGTCCGTCTGGTCTAAGTTGGAACATGACCTACTTAGCGCTACCCCTCCCTGTGATAGGGGAGGGATGACAACACATCGCCACGGCTATCCGCGACTGCCTAGTCTGCGTCCGTCGGTAATACGTGTTTCGACGAGTGTACGGGCTGCTTATGTACATATAGCCCTTAATATTGAGAGTGAAATATGGAAATGCTGGTGATGTGTTTAGTCCTGCTCATTGTGTTGACAATAGTATTGTTCCAAACTGGTGTTGGAAGAAAGGGGAAACCTCTTCAATCTGATGCACGGGAAGTTGTATGTTTGGTACATAAGTGTTTTGCTGATGAACTAGAGGCGTTAACATAGGATAAACCAACAATATCCTTGACACAGGTCATGGAAAGAACCGCCGCAGCTACTGGTGTATCTCACACTTCAATATACAGAATTTTGCAAGAAAAGAATAAAGCAGACGAAAATGGGACCGCTGTTAGAACACCAGGAAGGAAACGACCAAACAGACAACCAACAAGCACAGCAGCCGATTCATTTATAAAGGCGGCTATTCGTATTACAATTTATAGGTCGTACACATCGCATTTCTTGCCCGAAAATTGGAAAGCTGTCTGTGAGCATGTGAAGCGCGTAGAAGAAATGTATTGGGAAAAAGACGGATTAATGGACGATATATTGGACAGATTCAACATAAATTTAGAAGACAGTTACTCTGAATCGGAAGATGCGTGTGAAGACTGCGGATGTGATCCAGCATCCGATATCCATGAAGCCGAAGATCTTAGCAGCTTACCGGGACCTTCCAAGGAACCCTTCTTGGACGGGATCTCTACACTGCCGCTATCTAACAGCAGTTCTTAAAGCGCTGCTCTCTGATAGCTGCGATATAGTCAGGCAGTCAATCGCACCGTTGCATGTTGCATGGAACCGATACGAAATGGGATTAGGCAGTCATGGAGTACCCACAAAAGCGCGGGCAGTAGTGCGTTCTCTCTCTAATTCCCATGTTTCAACATAAACCAAACGAACTGTAGTGTTGAAAAAGGTTGTGTTAAGAGACTTATTCCTCCGACTTAATCGCTATCTTTTACCAACTAAGTCCGACACAAATTTAGAGAACACAGCATAAACCACGTGGCATACAGGCAGCACTCTGACATTCAATATACAGATAGCCGGAGGTGGGGTAAAATGTACTATGGAACCAATAGATGACGCTGTTTATATGACGAAACCCAAAGCAAACAAAATATGTCATGCTCCCTAGCTGTTAGATTAACAAACATGTAAACTTATGTCCCGCACTTCCCCGTTATACGCCTCTGCATACCACTGAATCATCTTATCCAATACCAGTAGACAATGTAAGACTAAGAACAGTAGCCGGGAATTCAGTACTTTGCACGCACAGTCAAACAATACAGCGCCTGTTTGAGTCCAATCCACGACACAGGGTGGGAATGAATCTGGAAATATTAGACGTTACTTGTATTATAGGGAGAGTCAGAATTTTGGTTGTAGCATACATGTGCTACCATGTTAGTAAGCCACCCCTGGCTGCAATAAAATCAAGATTGAAGGTGCTGAATAAACCATTCGCAAAAATGTACCTGTGCAGCAAAATCGGTTTCTGATACTGCCTGCACACAGTGTAAATGTTAAGCACACAACAGGTTCTCGTGTAACACTTTCCT
The DNA here is from genome assembly GCA_030765045.1 of Tenodera sinensis. NCBI lineage: Eukaryota > Metazoa > Arthropoda > Insecta > Mantodea > Mantidae > Tenodera > Tenodera sinensis. Next base: position 52,559,052 of record CM060962.1, on the reverse strand, counting down.
GACAGTCATGTGTTCAATATTAACTGCTGCAGCTATCTAAAGAAGGTCCTTCCTATAGCTCCAAACATCCAAATGGAGTAGCGTTACTCCATACAATTTTAGTGAATTGGGGAGCCAAGATCTATTTAGCGTGGTGCAATTGGTCGGCTAGATATCTAACTGTACACAAATCCATCAGAGTGCTCCAACATGCCAAACAACACGTCACATAATAAATGGGAGAATGGTACGTGGAGCTCCTCCAAACCAGCCCGCAAACCTGATCATGTATAAACGCTCGTTCAAACAGCGTCAGTCGAGACACCCTTGAGAGCACACGTTCTACAAATTGGACTATGTCGGGGCGCGACTTTGTTGTAGAAGTTATCGAAGCTTGCAAAAAGTTGTCATGCCTACTACAGGTTACGAATAGTGACTGCCACAACAGAAAGAAAAGAAATGCTGCTCTAAACGTACAAGTTGGCTTCTTTTCATCCAAAGGCAAAAGCAGCAGCAATCAAATTCTTAATCCATTGTTTACGTACGTTCACATTACACCAGTACAGTTGATTAAATAACCAAATCCAAAACAAAGCGGTCATAAATTGAAGCAGCCAAAAGGTAAAAACAAAATTTTCAAAATATGAAGGAAAAAACCAAAGTATTATGAAATTGATACTTTAAAGCCCAAACATCTTAATTATACTTTAAGGGATTTGAGCACGTTCACTTCACTAGTTTAAAATAATAGGCTTTGAAGATTTTTCTTCAAACTTAGTAATAAGGCAAAAAAATGAGACACAACTTACTTTAAGTTCATTTTAAACATCAAAACGTGGAACTCACAAAAAAAAAAAAAAAAATAAAAAATAAAATAAAAATAAAAAATAAATAAATAAAATAAAACATAAATAAAGGAAAACGAAGTTATTGGATGCTTCATCGTTGCTTATTACTAATTGCAATACACCACTAATACCACACGTTCGGGAAAATAAAATTTCAAGAATAGAGGGCGATTCATTTTTACACGTTACTTACATGAAGAAAAAGACTACATTCACTCAACTGTATCTGTCTTGTGAAGCGTGGGTTGGGTTTTCTAAACTTGTTTCAAGACAACTGTTCTAATAGACGATTTAGAAAGCCGGGTTGATTGCTAATGGGAGGTATTTTAAAAGTGAAACTTCGCAAATGTTATAAAATAAAAGATTTCCATAAAACATGAAGATTCACATTTTAATAAAGTGTTTTATACTAACTGTGGTTTATGATATAAATTATATTTTTATAAAATATGAAAGTATTAACTTTCATAAAATATGCAAACATAAAACATGAACTGTTAGTCAGATGCACACTCTAAGTCTAGAAATACTTGCTCCCATAAAGATAACAAGCATGGTGTAGGAGAGCTATCACGGGGCAACCTATATTAGGAAGAGAAATTGCTGAGTTACTTTCGCGGCCACTGCCATCTAGCAATAGAAACAGTATTACACATTTCCAGCCACAAAGCCACATTTTTTTACTATTCCACTAAATGAGGTTTAGAACTTCCGGGGGAAAAAAAGGCTGAAACGTAATGCTCCTCTCTCCTTTATTCAATGTAATAGTTGCAATGGATGTCAGGTTGTGAAGCAAGGGTGGTGTTTCTTTTTTTCTCCCCTCAAATTCCAAAGGAACTTGCATAAGTAAATTTGCTGTTATTAGCGACTTGGACATTATCCTAACGCGATACCTTTTGCTTCCCCTTACTTAAACACCCTCTAACCGGTTAGTTTATTAATAATTATAATTATTAGACGACGGAAAATTGCACATTTTGCGGATCAGCATCATTAAGGCGTTCCGTGTGTAGGGGGTATGAAAACTAACTCGGCCATGGTCGTTGATCTATACTGTCGTGGTCCTCATTTTAACCTGCCACTCCGAATATTTCCACGGCTACATTAATCCAGTAAAACGAGATACGGCTGAATATCACAAAGCACTTTGCAATTCTCTTGCAACTGAGGTATTAAACAAATGGCATTGGAGAATATGCAAGAAAACGTAAAACACGTGGAATGATTTCAATAGAACCAACATATCTTACATAAAAGCCACACTCTATCATCTGGAGTCGAAGCTTAATGGTAAAACGCACGTTGTAAAGTTCCAAGAGAGCCGAGGATTCACGGTTCCAACCCCAGCACATGGTCATGTTTTTATTCCAACTTAATGTTGCAATACGTAGTAATAAACCAATTTACATTTCTTTTGCAGCTGACCTATTAACTACATGGTACTGGGGAACAAGAAAAAGAACTGAAAATACTTGGAACGATGATATATAACACCTTTAATACGTACTGTCGTAGCTCAGAATAGATATTAGTTATATTAATAACATAATTCCACGTGTTCTCTGTTGTATTGCATATTCTGCAGTGTCGCGTATTTAATAGACCAGCTGTAAGAAAACTGCAACGTGTTTTGTGACATTTAAGTGACAGATTACAATGGCGACCACGACAGTATACATCTACTGCCATAGTCAATTTAGTTTTGATACCCGTACTCACGGATCGCCTGAATGACACTCGCCCGCGAAAAGTGTATGTTCTTGAAAGACAGCACATAAACCAACGCTATACTATGCTGTTGTATAAACTGGTATATAAACCCATATTTATTGATGTTATTATGAAACAAAAAGAACAGAACTAGATTTAATACCACGTTATTTTATGAGCTAGAATTACAACCTTATCCATAGTGTATTCACTAATACAGAACGAATTTATATTTGTGTTCATTTATAAATATTGGCTCTCGTTCAGTATGGTGTTACCCGTAAATATAGTTTCATCTTCCCTAGAAAGGGTTTGAATGTATATAAATGGCAAACATTACCGTGCAGTCTCGGGCCCAAATGATCTAGTTGTCGACGGGCCCTGGAACTTGATTTAAGATACTATCCAATTAAAATGGTACTTTATCACAACTTAATGAACAATATATATATATTACGTGTACATATAATTCTATATTAAATCTTATAAAAAGTAATTACATACACGTTATTCAGAATAAGTGTTCGCCTAAAAATTAATATAAACTAAACA